>CAUYQU010028721.1:0-23655 GCA_963574635.1 Cheracebus regulus
TTTGTAGGGACATGGATGAACCTGGAAACCATCATTCTCAGCAAACTGACACAAGAACAGAAAATCAAACACTACATGTTCTCACTCATAGGTGGGTGTTGAACAATGAGAACACATGGACACAGGGAGGGGAGCATCACACACTGAGGTCTGTTGAGGGTGATCTAGAGGAGGGTCAGCGAGGGTGGGGAGTTGGGGAGAGATAACCTGGGGAGAAATGCCAGATATAGGTGATAGGGAGAAAGGCAGCAAACCACATTACCATGTATGTACCTATGCAACAATCCTGCATGTTCTGCACATGTACCCCAAAACCTAAAATGCAATAAAATATATATTTTTTTTTTAAAAAAAGAAACAATGGAGATTTGAAGGGAGACACGGAGCCAAAAACTGATGTGTTATTTGACAAATGAACAGAACAGTGTATGCCTTGCCCGTCAACTCACATGCTGACTACATGTAGCCAGACAGCCTCTCAGGGGCAACCATTGCTGTCATTTTTTCCATCATATGTTAATACTGCCTGCTACTGGATTTCGTATAAATGGGATAAAATGTATATATGCTTTTGTGTCTGCCTTCTTTTGCTTATCATTCATGTTGATGTGTTGCACAGTAGTTCATTTTTATTGTTGAGTGGTATTCCATTGTTTGAATCTACCACATTCTGCTTATTCATTTTTCTGTTCATGGTCATTGGAGTTGATTGATTCCACTTTGAGACTAGTATAAATAAAACTGTTGCTCTTGTACAAGTCTTTTCATGGCAAGATGTTTTCATTTCTCTTGGGTATATATGTAGGAGTGAAATTGTTGGGTCCTTGTGTAAGAGTACATTTAGCCATTTTAGAACCTGCCAAACTGTTTTTCAAAGACTATCAGAGATAGCCTTTCTAGTTTTAGCCATTCCAGTGTGTGATAGCTCATCTTAGCTTTAATTTGTATTTCTTTAAAGATGAAATAATGTCAAGCACATTTTCATGTGTTAATTGGCAATTTTTTGGTAAAGTGTCTGTTCAAGTCTTTGGCCCATTTATATTATCTGGTTTTCTTTTATTTAGTAATGGGTAGGTATTTTTAAAATATATTATGAATAGAAGTGTTTTGTCTGATTTATGTATTGTGAATATTTTGATGCAGTATGTAGCTTCCCTTTCATTTTCTTAATCATTTTCCCTTTCAATTTCTTTTGATGGAAAGAAATCTTTAATTTTGATGAAGCCCAATTTATTATGTTTTTTATGATTAATGACTTTAGTGTACTGTCTAAGAAATATTTACCTATTCCAAGGTCATGAAAATATTCTAAAAAATTTATAATATAAGCACGGATTTATATCTGTACTTTTTATGCTATACCATTGATCTATTTGTCTACCCTTATGCTGATAAGATTTTGCCTTAAATATCATGGTTTAACGAGTCTTGAAGCCAATTAGAAAAGATTGTCCTTAATTTTCTAGATTTTTTGCTTTTCCAGATATCTTTTCAAATCAATTTGTCAATTTCCACAAGAAAAGACTTTAGGAATTTTTTGGATTTGAATTGAAGCTACAGATAAATTTGGGGGAGCTGACAATAATATTGAGCTTCCAATTTGTTAACATTGTATATCTCTCCATTTATTTAGATGTCTTTAATTTTACCCAGTACTGTTGATAGTTTTTAGGACAGAAGTCATGTACAACTTTCATTAAATTTATTTTTCTTCAAAAACCTATTGAAATAAAAATTAAATTAAAATTTAAAAATAATAAATTTATTCCTCATTATTTTATTGTTTTGCTGTTACTTTAAATGATAATGCTTTTCAAATTCCTCTTTACTGTTATATGGAAATATAATTGGTTTGAAACATATTAACCATGACTTTATGGCATTGCTAGATTCATATATCAGTTCAAGTAAATTATAGATTTCCTTTGTCTTTTAAAGAAAATAAGTATATCATCAACAAATAGACTGATTTACTGTTTCTTTCCAAACAATTTTTTCCTTTTTTTGGTGTTATTTCACTGGTTAGGAGTTTGAATACAATGTTGAAGTGGTGAGAGTGGACTTCCTTGTCTTATTTCCAATTTTAGGGAAGAAGCACTTAGCAGCATGAATAAGTATGATGTTTGCTATATCTTTATACATATTGCTGCTTCTTTCATTCCTTTCTTCCATCTTTCCTTTCTAAAAGATTTGAAAATAACTACGAATTGAGTAAAAGTAGACCTTTAAAACCTTATATAACACTGAAAATAAAAATAAAAAGCAGAGATAGTTTGCATTTTTAGAGAGATAAAACAAGGAAAACAATGAGTTGTAGAAGATAAAACAGGAAGTCCCAGCCAGAGCAATCAGACAAAAGAAAGAAATAAAGGGCATCCAAATCAGTAAAGAGGAAGTCAAACTGTCACTGTTCACCGATGATATGGTTGTATCTTAAGATACAGAATTCAGTAAAGTTTCAGGATACAAAATCATTAGTAGCACTGCTATACATCAACAATGACCAAGCGGAATCAAATCAAATCCCTTTTACAACAGCTGCAAAACAACAACAATGACAACAACAACAAAACCATAAAACAAAGCAAACAAAACAAAACAAAACAAAAACTGTAGGAATATACTTAACCAAGGGGGTAAAAATCTCTATGAGGAGAACTACAAAATACTGCTGAAAGAAATCACAGATGTCACAAGCAAGTAGGAACACATCCCATGCTCATGGATGAGTAGAATCAATGTGAAAATGATCATACTGCCCAAAAGCAATTTACAGATTCAATGCAATGCCCATCAAAATACCATCATCATTATTCACTGAACTAGAAAAAAAATCCTAAAATTTATATGGAACCAAAAATGAGCCTGCATTGCCAAAGTAAGATTAAGCAAAAATTCCAGAGTCTATAAATAATTCCAACAAATCAGCAAGAAAAAATTCAGATAACCCCATCAAAAAGTGCACAAAGGATATAAATAGACAATTATCAAAAGAAGATATACAAATGGCCAAGAAACATATGAAAAAATGCTCAACATCACTAATTATGAGGGAAGTGCAAATCAAGACCACAATGCGATACCACCTTACACCTGCAAGAAAGACCATAATTTAAAAATAAAAACATGATAGATGTTGGTGTGGATGTGATGAAAAGGAAATGTTTTTACACTGCTGATGGGAATGTAAACTAGTACAACTGCCATGGAAAACGGTATGGGGATTCTTTAAAGAACTATCATTTGATCCAGCAATCCCACTACTGAGTCTCTATCTAAAGGAAATAAGTCATTACATGAAAGAGACATTTGTACACACGTTTATAGCAGCACAATTAGCAACTGAAAAAATATGGAATGAGCCTAAATGCCCATCAATCAACAAATGGATAAAGAAAACATGGTCTATATATACCATGCAGTACTACTTAGCCATAAAAAGGAATGCAATAATGGCTTTCTCAGCATCCTGGATGGAGTTGGAGACCATTATTCTAAGTGAAGTAACTCAGGAATGGAAAATCAAGTACCAAATGTTCTCACTTATTAGTGAGAGCTAAGCTATGAGAATGCAAAGGCATAAGAATGATACAATGAACCTTGGGGACTCAGGGGGACGGGTGGGAGGGGTGTGAGAGATAAAAGACTACACATTGAGTATAGTATACTCTACTTGTGTGACAAATGTACCAAAATCTCAGAAATCACCACTAATGAACTTATCCATGTAACCAAAACCATCTGTTCCCCAAAAACTATTGAAATAAAATAAAGGTAAAATGGAAAAAGTATGAAAAATTATTCAAACAGAATGTAAAGAAAAAATAATATTTCAATAATATTGCCTTTCAAGGCAATATTAATAATATTGAAAAAGAATCATCAATATCAATATTGATGATATTGAGGTTGATTGGAACCAGAGAATCCAACTAAAGACACACTAAGACAAAGTGATACAAAAAAATATTGAAATTGAAAATAAGCAAGTTATGCTAAATAAAACAAAAAGCAAGACTGTTTCCATTTCATGTCAAATCAAAATTTAAGAAACAAGTCATGGGACAAATGTTTCATTGTCAAAAACAATTCGCCTCTAGTTTTTGACTCTTTACATATTAAAAAAAAGGACAAAGTATACAGGCTCTGAATAAATTAATAAGAATGATTTATTATATAGTCTTATGACTTAACAGAGAATACATATTTCTCAATATCCTTGAAGTCTATCAATATTGAGCATAATCTTGGCCACAAAAGGAGTCTCAAAAAGTTATAATCACTAGAAGTGAAACAGACTTCATAAAGAAAATAAATTACTTAAGATTTTAGAAAACAAAGGAAAACACACTGTGTTGGATCAAAGATGAAATAAAACTTGTAGTTAGAGGTTATTTAAAACTAACAAGAAAGACAAAATTAATGACAATAAAATTGAACGAAACAAAGAAAATTCAACTTTAGAAAGTTTCTCTATAAATATTACATCAATAAATAAAAGGAGAAAATATACTTAAATATATTCACAAATGGGTTTAAAAGGGAATTTGAGAAGTCCTAGCAGCTATTTTAAAACAATTAAAACTCTTTATGAAATAAAAACTAACACAACATGAAGTCTCTAAAATCAGCAAATGTTATAGCAAACATTAACAGTGAAGTCTTTTAAATAGAAAACAATATGGGGCTGTCTACCATTACCACTGTCTTTTATATACGTGTATGTGTGTGTGTGTGTGTGTGTGTATACACATATACATATGTGTTCACATATACATATTTTAGAAGCTTTAGCTAATGCAATAGAATATGAAAATAAGATAATTGGTATAAATACTAAAATAGTATACAATATTTCTATAATTATATATGTAGAAAACCTAGAGACCTAATAAAATTCATAAGAACTGGAAAAAGAATTTGCTGATGACTATATATTAGTTGGCTTTCACACTGCTATAAATAACTTCTTGAGACCGGGTAATTTATAAAGGAAAGAGTTTTAACTGACTCACAGTTCAGTGTGGCTGGATAGGCCTCAGGAAACTTACAATCATGGTGGAAGGGGAAGGGGAAGCAAGGCACCTTCTTCACAAGGCAGCAGGATGGAGAATACTAGGTGAAGGGGGAAAAGCCCCTTATAAAACCATCAGATCTTGTGAGAACTCACTCACCATCACTAGAACAGAATGGGGTAAACTGCCCCATGATTCAATTACCTCCACTTGGTCTCTCCCTTGCCACCTGGTGATTATGGGCATTACAATTCAAGATGAGATTTTGAGTGGGGACACAGCCGAACCATATGAGACTATGAATAAAAAATAGATATATAAAACTTATAGTTTTTATTTGGAACAACATAAGTTGAAAAAAATACTCAGACTCAATAGCAAATACACATGTATATATTTAAGAACATCTGAAAGATATGAGACTTACATGAAGAAAACTATAAAAATCTTATTGAAGAAAATTAAGTAAGATCTAAATAAATGGAGATTATGAAATGCCTCCAATTAGAAAAAAAGGTAGTAATTTTAAAACATCCATTCTTCTGAAATTATTATATAAGTATGGTACACTTGCAACTGGAAACCCCATGAAAACTGGATAAAATATTCCTGCATTAGTTTGCTAAGGATAATGGCCCCAGCTCCATCCATGTCCTTGCAAAGGACATGATCTCATTCCTTTTTTATGGCTGCATAGTATTTCATAGGACATAAGTACCATATTTTATTTATCCAGTCTATCACTGATGGGCATTTAGGTTGATTCCATGTCTTTGCTATTGTGAATAGTGTTGACTGCATGTTGTCAGTGGGAGCTAAATGATGAGAAAAGAGGGGCATATGAGGAGGAATAACACACACTGGGGCCTGTTGGTGGGTGGGGGTTGGGAGGAGAGAGGATCAGGAAGAAGAGCTAGTGAATGTTGGTCTTAACACCTGTGTGATGGAATAATCTGTGCAGCAAATCCATGGTGATGGCACACTTTTGCCTGCGTAACAAATCTGCACATTCTGCACATGGACCCCTGAACTTAAAATAAAAGTTGGACAAAAAGCTGAATCAAATAATGCAAATATTTAAATGACAAAACAAATATCTGAGTCAGACAAGAAAAATTTGAGAATAGTTGAAGGAAGATTGCTCTTAATAGATTTAAATGTTTTTTAAAAGCAATACAGATATGAAAGAGTGTAGAAAAGCATTTTCAACATATATGACAGAGTTAATATATCTGATATTAATAGGCAAAAACTATAGTCTATTAATAAAAAGCAACAAACAACCCCTCCAAAATAAACCTGAATAGACAGCTTAAAGAAAATGAAAATGTTTAATAAATGTATGAATACATCAAAACTAAAACATCAATGAGAAACCATTGCTCACCTATTAGACTGGCAAACACGAGTTCATTAGTGACACTATGTTACAAGGGAGAAGATTCAGCAGACACTCACTCATCACTGGTGTGAGCGTGAATTATTACAGCCTTTTCAGAAAAGATTTGGCAACATCTATTAATTTTAAGATATACTACAGACTGACCCAGCAGATCCACTTTTGGAATCTATCATATAGAAATAAAAAGACAACATGAACCTTATAAAAACAAGAACTGGAGGACTTTCAATGCTCCTGATATCTTCAAGAGTAAAAGCCAGATCTTTATACTGTTCAAAGAGTCTGAAATGATACATCCTTTGGTCCTCTCCTTTTGCTCATGTCTGTCTGGCCACACTCACCTCTGCTGTTCCTTGACTATACCAGACATTCTCTAGCCTTAGGGACTTGATATTGGCTATTTTCTCTGCTTAGCATAGTTACATATATCCATGTAGTGAACAAAATCCCTTGTCTCTTTTAGATCCTTGCTTCACTATCCCTTCTCAATGAGGCCTGCTTTGATCAACCTATCAAAAAATCACAATCACAATCCCCCTAGCCTAGCCCCATATGCCCAAGCCCATATTCTGCCTCTATTTCTTTTTCCCATGCCCTTACTACTCTCTAACATACTAAATGAATTACTTGTTTATTTATTGTTTATCATATTCTTTATTGTCTCTTTTCTCCCCAAAGTATATATATACTATAAGGGCAGAGATTTTGTTTTGTCCACTGATTTTTTTGCGTATCTGATATATACAAGGTGTTCAATAAATATTTGTTGATTAGATGCTCATAAATGCAAAACTTTTTTTGAAGCATTGCTTTTTCCGGCAAAAAACTCTCAACAACACATACTCCTAAACCTGAAAACAACTTAATTGTCTATTCAGCTTAATGGTTAAGTACATTATTATAAATATACACTGTTGAAATATTACATAGCTATTTAATTCTAGTAATTGGGATAGGTCATAGTTTTGTTGTTCAATGAAAACATCATGTTCAGATCAATATATTATGATCTCATTTTTATATAAATTAAACTAAAAAAGTCTTTCATTTGTATATAAAATTCAGAATAAATGTTAGGGAAGGCATGGAACCACTATACCGCAGGTGTTAACACTGGCTTAGTGAATACTTTCAGGGTTCTAATCAGGTCCCTTCAGAACTTTCTTTTGCCATTTTTAGGTAACATCAGAGAAAAGAAATAATAGAGTAAACAGAACAAGACTTCTGTGTAAATATATTTAATACTCCCATAACTTATTCAATAATATTGTTTCTGTAAAACAAGCTACTAGGAAACTTAAAAGGAATTTAAAAGTTGAGTTTGCAAATTCAAAAATAAAGATAGAAAAATAATAAAACATTTAAAAATAAATTGAACTAACAGAATGTATGACTTGTATACTGAAAATGGCAAAACATTGCTGAGAGAAATTAAGATCAAAATAAATAAAAGTACCCATGTTCATGGATTGAAAGATTCAATATGTTTGACATGGCAATTCTCTCAAATTCATCTAGAGACTCAATGTGATTCCTATCAAAATCTCAAATGGCATTTTGCAGAAACTGATAAGCTGATCCTAAAATTTACTTGGAATTGCAAATAACCCAAAATATCCATAACAGTCTTGAAAAAGAAGAAAAAAGTTGGAAGACTTATACTTTGTAATTTCAACACTTACTACAAAGCTGTATGAATCAAGACAGTACTAGCATAAAGATATATAATGATCAATAAAACAGAACTGAGAGTACAGAAATAAATTCTCATGTCTTTGGTCAATTGATTTTTAATGAAAGTACCAAGGCAATTAAATGAGGAAAAGATAGTCTTTTCAACCAATAGTGCTAGCACAACTGGATAGACACATGCAAAAATATGAAATTAGACTCTTACTTCACATCATATACATAAATCAACTCAAAATTGATCATAGATGTAAATGTAAAAACAGGGCTGGCTTTATGAGCATGCATCCTGTGCCATCACAGAGTCTGTGCTTAGTTTAGTGTTCTGCTTTCACTGTTTTGAAAACCTTAATAATTTGTGAACAAGAATCCCCTCAGTTTCATTTTTCACTGGGTTCCCAAATTATGCTGTAGTCTTATAAAACAGCAAAAATGGTAAGAATTTTGAAAGAAAATACAGGCAAAAATCTTTGTGACTTTAGGTAAGACAAACAGCTACAACAAAAGTGTGATCCTTAAAATAATAAATTGATAAGTTGAAATTTAACAAAATTTAAATATTTTGTGCCTCAAATGTACCATAAACAGAAAGAAAAGATTAGTCACAGTCTGGGAGAAAAATTTAGCCAATCATATTTTTAATAAACTACTTGTATTCAAATGTGTAAAGAATTCTGACAACTCAATAAAAAGACAACCCATTTAAAAATGGGCAAATGATTTGAATAGATATTTCTCCAAAAGACACATGGAAGATAATAAACATGTGAAAAGATGTTCAATATCATTAGTCATTAGAGAAAAACAAAATCAAACCACAACAAAATACCAAGGTATATCCATTGGAATGGCTACAAAGACATAAAGACATAAAATAACAGGTTTAAGCAAAGATGTGGAAAAACTGGAACCCTTACACATTGCTGTAAAATGGTCATTGGAAATACTGTCAGATAAATTTTTAAAAAGTGAAACATAATGCTACTATAAAACCCAATAATTTCACTCCAAATATCTACCTAGAAATGAAAATGTATATCCACACAAAGGCTTATATGCAGATACTCAGGACAGGATTATTCATAATAGTAAAAAAATGGAAACAATTCAAATGTCCATTGACTGGCAAATGAAAAAATATTGATAAAGTCATATAATAGAATGCTATTCAGCAATAAAAAGGAACAAAATTATATAAATACACAGTAAAACATGGATGAACTTCAAAAATATGTTCAATGAAATAATCCAGATGTAAAAGACCATATAATATATGATTCATTTACACGAAATGTCCAGGAAAGGGAAAACTACAGAAATAGAAAGTATATTAGTGGTTGCCTGGGGCCAGAGAATAGGAGCAGGAATTGATCCCAAATAGTCATGATGAAGCTTTTAAGGGTAATTAAAATAGTCTACACTTGGATTGTGATGATGGTTGCACAACTGTAATTCTGTGAAAAATCATTGAGATACACACTTAAAACAGGAGAATTTTGTAGTATGTAAATTATACTTAATTAAAGCTGTTAAAAAATAAAGATAGATGTGCAGCATAGACTCAGTTGAAGAGTGACTTAGCCACCTTTTCTTCCTGGTATATGGTGGGGGAAAGATATGGAAAACGTAAAAAAAGAAAGATAAACTGCATAAGATGCTTCAACATTCTGCCATGGGGAATTTCAGAAGAGAATAGAAAGAACGAGAATAGGGAAATCAAATAAAACAACAAAAAAAGTTTTCCAGAACTGAAGTTAGAACCTTAGATTTAAAAGGCACATCCAAGATGGGATGTCACTAAGATGGCAGAATAGGAGGTTTCTGGCTTTAGTTTCTCTCACAGAAAGACTCAGTAGCAACTATCCATAGACAAGAATGCCTTTGTGAAAATCTCAGAACTCAAGAGTGAGGCTGATCCACTTTCCTTGGACTACAAAACCTGAGAAAACCCACATTAGAAGAGTAAGAGGGTTGGTTTCACTTTGACTTTGTTGCTCCTCTCCCAGGCTGGCACAGTGCCACACCAAGAGGTTTTCCCTGAGCCTAAGGTTTCTCCAGTGGGGAATCAGAACCTGAGGAGGACACCCAGCTTCCCTGGCATTATGGACTGCTTCTTAGGAGGCCCAATTATTTCTTGCCTCATGGGAAACAAATGAGAAATCAGTGGGGCTAGATCACCTGGGTTTGATTAAAAATGAAGAAGTGAGGACAGGGTTAACAGTGGCCAGTGCATGGATCATCATGCTGGTACTGTGTTCCTCCCATCAGCACTCTATCAGAGAGCTCAGCCAGCAGCTCTGTCTACCTGCAGAGGCAAGCTGGTGACCCTATTTGGCCAGGGAGCATGGTCAGCAGTTCTAACTGGCTTGGGTGCCTAGCCAGCAGCCCAGTCCAGCTGAGGAGTTCAGCTTTCTGTCTTACCTGACCAGGGAACCCCCAAAGAGATTCTGCCCAACCTCAAATCTAGCATATGTATTTGCCCAGGCAAATAATCAAGCCAGCCACCCTGCCTAAATACAGAGAATGGCCTCTAGCCCTGCTAACCAGGCAGTTCAAATTGTGACCCTGTCCAGGCTGAAAGCCCAGCCAATGACCTTCATGGGCAGGAAACCAAGCCAATGACCTCTATCAATGGTGGGTATGGCTTTGGGGCCCCAGGCAACCTGAAATCCCAGCCTGTGCCCATGCTCAGGCAAGGAGTAGAGCCAGTCACCCTGCCCAAATGTAGAATGTAGCCTGTGGTCTTACCCAATCACACAGTCTAGCCAGTGACACTTCTGAACCATGGGGCACAACTTGCAGCCCTGCCTGATCAGAGATTTCAGAAAATCATGCTACCTGACTGAAGAGCCCAGCTTGCAGCAAGGACCTAAGAGTGGGGTATATTCTGCGGTCCCATGGAACCTGGGAACCTAGTAACAACTCTGATAAACTCTGAAGCACAGCCAGTGGTTGAGAAGAACTCAGCCAGTGGCACCACCCAACCGTGGAACACAGCCTTCAACCCTGCCTAATCAGAGCCCAGGCTGTGACCACACCTAATAGCAGCTTAAGGCCTTGTCCAATCTCAAAGCCTGGCCAGTAGCCAATAAAAGGGCAGTCAAAACATCCAAACAACCACAGATACCAGCAGTGGCCTTATCCAATCTCATAGCACAGGTAATGATCTGGCCCAACTAGAGATCTCAATAGTAAACTCTACCTGTCCATGGATGCTGCCAGCTGACTTGTCCACAACTCCAGGCTGGACTGACTAGTGAAGGGCTTTTCTGCCAAAACAAACTTATAAATGCTGGAAGAGGTTATTGCTTTTTCAAATGTGCAGACACCAATGTTAGCATACAAGGATCATAAAGAATCAGGAAAAAACAATACCACTAAAATAAACTAATATGTTCTAATAACTGACTCTAAAGAAATGGAGATCTATGAACTTACTGACAAATAATTCAGAATAATTCTCTTTAAAAAATTCAGTTAACTATGAGTAAACACAGCTAGACACCTCAACAAAATTAGAAAACAATATATAAACAAAATCATAATGCCAAAAAGGAACAGGAGCATTTTTAAAAAGCCAGAAATCCCAGATATGAAAAATATAATGACTGGGCTGAAAAATTTAATAGAGAGCTTTAACAGCTGACTCAATCAAGGAGAAGAAAAACTCAGTGAATTCAGTGAACTCAAAGATAGGTCATTTGATATTATTTACTCAGAGGAGCAAAAATAGCAAATAATAAAATGAGTTTAAAAAAAGCCTATTGGGATTTATGAGACAACATTAAGTGAAACAACATACAAATCATGGGAATTACTGAAGGAGAAGAGAGAGAGAAAATGAAACAAAAAGTACACAGCAAGGAAAGTATAACTCATTATGTATAAGGGAGCCCTCATAAGACTAGCAGCAAATTTCTCAGCAGAAATCTCCTCCTTTCAGCCCAAGAGAGACTAGGGTAATGTATTCAAAATGGTGAAATGATAGAAACCTTACTGACCAAGAATGTTATACCTGGTAAAGCTGTCCTTCAGAAGTGAAGGAGAGATACAAACTTTTCCAAACAAACAAAGTGAAGGAGTCCATCATCGCTATATCTGTCTTACAAGAAATGCCAGAGGTAGTTCTTCAAGCTGAAATGAGATGGTACTAATTCACGACATAACAATATATAAATATGCAAAACCTCACCAGTAAAGGTGAATATATAGTCAAAGTTAGAAATTTCTAATATTGTAATGATTGTGCATAAGTTACTTTCAATTGTGGTATAAAAGTCAAAAAACAAACTATTAAAAATTATTATATCTATAGTAATTAATATATCTGGCTCCAAGTCCCCACCCAAATCTCATGTTGAATTGTAATCCTAAGTGTTGTGGGAAGGCCCTTGTGGGAGGGATTGGATCATGGGGGTGGATTTTCCCCTTACTGTTCATGTGACAGTGAGTTCTCATGAGATCTAGTTTAAAAGTGTGTAGCCACTTCTCCCTTTACTCTCTTTCTCTCTTGTTGCCATGTGAAGATGTGCTTGCTTCCCCTTGGCCCTTCCACCATGACTGAAAGTTTTCTGAGGCCTCCCCAGTCATGCCCCTTGTAAAGTCTGTGGAACTGTGAGTGAAATTAACCCTGTTTTCTTTGCAAATTACACAGTCTCAGGTAGTTCTTTTTTTTTTTTTTTTTTGAGACAGAGTCTTGCTGTCACCCCAGCTAGAGTGCAGTGGTGCTACCTTGGCTCACTGCAACCTCCACCATACAGGTTTAAGTGATTCTCCTGGCAACCTTCACTATCTGGATTTAAGTGATTCTCCTGCCTCAGTCTCCCAAGTAGCTGGCACTACAGGTACATGCTACCATGCCTGGCTAATTTTTGTAATATTTATAGAGTTAGGGTTTCACTATGTTAGCCAGGTTGTTCTTGAACTACTGACCTCAGGTAATTCACCTGCCTCAGCCTCCCAAAGTGCTGGGATTACAGGTGTAAGCCACTGTACCTGGCCTCAGGTAGTTCTTTATAGCAGTGTGAGAATTGACTAATACAGTAATTTGTTATTGGAGACAAAATATAAAAGATATGTAAATTGTAACCAATTGACTAAAATGTGAGAAAGGGGAGAAGCAAAAGTGTAGAATTTTGTATGTGATTAAAGTTGTTGGCTTAAAATAGGATAGTACAGCTATAAGATATTTTATGTAAGCCTCATAGTAACCACAAAGTAGAAACCTGTAGTAGATAAATAAGATCAAGGAAAGAAATTAAAGCGTATCATTTCAAAAGTCATCAAAATCACAAAGGAAGGCAACAAGAAAAATGAAAGAAAAAAAGGTACTACAAATCAGTCAGCACACAATTAACAAAGTGGCAATAGTAAGAAGTGGATTAAATTCTCTAATCAAAAGAAATAGAGTGACTGAATGGATTTTAAAAAACCCACAAGATCAAACAATCTGCCACATCTAAGAGACTTGTTTTAGGCCGAGTGCAGTAGTTTACACCTGTAATCCTAGAACTTTGGGAGGCTGAGGCAGATGGATCACTTGAGGTCAGTAGCTTGAGACCAGGCTGGCCAACATAGTGAATCCCCATCTCTACTAAAAATACAAAAATTAGCTGGGTGCGGTGGCAGGTACTTGTAATCCCAGCTACTTGGGAAGCTGAGGCAGGAGAATCGCTTGAACTGGGAGGCAGAGGTTGCAGTAAGCCAAGATAGTGCCACTGCACTCCAACCTGGGCCTCAGAGTGAGACTCCACCAAAAAAAAAAAAAAGAGAGAGAGACTTTGTTTTAGCTCTAAGAACACAAATATGCTGAAGGTGAAGGAATGAAAAAAGATATTCCATGCAAAAAGTGACCAAAAGAAAGCAAGGGTGGTTATATTTATACCAAATGAAATATACATTAAGTAAAAAATGGCCACAAGAGATACAGAAGATCAATATATAAGGATAAAGGGGACAGTTCATCAAGAGGATACAACAATTTTAAATATTTTTGCTTACAACACTGGAACATCTAAATAAAGTGAATACTAACAGAACTGAGAAAAGAAAGAAACAGCAATACAATATTAGTAGGGGACTTTAATACTCTATCCTCAATAATCACAGATCAATCAGACAGAAAATCATAGGAAAACATTGATCTTGAACCAGACTTTAGATCAAATGGACCTAACAAACATATATAGAACATTTCATTCAACAGCAACAGAATACACATTCTACTCCAGTGTACATGAAACATTCTCCAGGAAAAAAATCATATGTTAGGCCACAAAAGAAGTCTTAACAAATTCAGCACTGAAATCATGTCAAGTATCTTTTCTGGACACAATATTATGAAACTAGAGATCCATAATAGGAGGAAACGAGGAATTAATAACTTCAGTAAACAAATATGTAAATAATGTAAGAACATTAATCAACACATTCCCGAATAACCAATAGGTCAAAGAAGAAGCCAAAAGGGTAACTTATAAATATCCTGAGGCAAACAAAAATGAAAACACAACATAGCAAAACTTCTGGAATGCAGCAAGAGCAGTTCTAAGAGGCAAGTTTATAGTATAAACACCTATATTAGGAAAAAAAATCTTAAACCAATTGGCTTTACACTTGATGAAGAAAGACAGGGGAAACCCAAAGTTAGCCACAGAGGGAGAAAATAATGTGGATTAGAGAAAAATTAAATAGGGAATATAAAAACAATAGAAAAGATCAACAAAACTGATAATTGGTTCTTTGAAAAAATAAACAGAATTAACAATTTTTTAGCTAAATTAACCAAGTTAGTGACTTTTTTAACCAAGTTAAAAAAGAGACAAGACTCAAATAAATAAACTTATAAATGACAGAGGAAACATTACAACTGATAACATGGTAATACAAAGAATCGTGAGACAGCTATGAACAATTACACGTCCACAAATTGGATAACCTAGAAGAAATAGATAAATTCCTAGAAATATGCAATCTATCAAAACTGAATCCTGAAAAAACAGATAATCTGAACAGACCAATAGTGGGTAAAAACATTGAATAAGTAAACAACTTTCCATTAAAGAAAAACCATTGACTATGCTAATGAATTCTACCAAACATTTAAGAAGAAATTAATACCAATTCTTCTCAAACTCTTCCAAAAAAATTAAGAGCAAGGAACACTTCCAAACTCATTTTATGAGCATTACCTTGATACCTAGGTCAGATTAGGACACTACAAGAAAAGAAAATTACAAGCCAATCCCTCTTGCATAGATACAACAATTCTCAACAAAATACTACCAAACAAAACCAAATTCAACAGTACACTAAAATTATCACTTACCATGATCAATTGGGATTTATCCCTGTGATGCAACGATGATGCAACATGTAAATCAGTAAATGTGATGTGCAACATTAACAGAATGAAGGACAAAAATTATATGAACATTTTAATAGATGCAGAAAAAGCATTTGAAAACTTCAACATATTTTCATGATAGAAAACGTTTAACAAATTAGGTATAAATGCAACATACCCAAACACAATAAAGGCTGTGTATGACAAGCCCATTGCTAGCATCAAATTCAATGATAAAAAGCTGAAAGCTTTTTTTCTAAGATGAAGAACAAGACAACAATGCCCACTCTTACCATTTCTATTCAACACAGTACTGAAAGTCCTAGGCAGATTAATTGGGCAAGAAAAATAAATTAAAGGCATCCAAATCAGAAAGGAAGAAATAAAATTGTCTCTGTTTCCAGACGACATGATCTTATATATAGAAATTCTTATAAGACTCCACTAGTCTTAGATTCAGATTGATGGATCTAAAAAAGCTAAATCATAAAAACAGAGTCAAACAGCAGTTGCCAAGGGCTGGGAAGTCGGGGGAATGGAGAAATGTTGGTTAAAGGGTACGAACTTTCAGTTATAAGATGGATAAGTTCTGGGTATTTAATGTGTAGTATAGAGACTATAGTTAACAATAATGTATTACATATTTGAACTTTGCTAAGAGAGTAGATTTTAAACGTTCTTATCACACACATACAATGTTAACTATGTGACATGATGAATATATTAACTAACTTGATTGTGGTAATCATTTCACAATATAAACATATATGAAATCATCATGTTGTATACCTTTAATTTATACAGTTATGTCAATTATACCTCAGTAACACCAAAAAAAAAAGATAATCACAACTAAATATTTTAACCTTAGGAGACTTTTCAATTCAAGCAATTATATCATGGTCTATGTTCCTAAAGTATTGGATTGTATTTACACATTTAGATGGTTTCTGTAGAACAACAAATGTGGCAGTATTATGTCCCTATTACCATAAAACTTCGCTGGGGAAATCTCCCTCTCCCATCATGCACATGACACCATGGCAGTTTCAGATTAAGTTAAGAAAATGCTGGCACCCCAATTGAGAACTGCCCACTCATTACCCAGAAAATCCCTCCCTGCATCCCCCACCCCTTTTTTTTGAAACGGAGTCTCATTCTGTTACCCAGGCCGAAGTGCAGTGGTGCGATCTTGGCTCATGGCCATCTCCACCTCCTGGGCTCAAGCAATTCTCCCTGCCTCAGTGTCCCGAGTAGCTAGTATTACAGGTGCCCGCTACCGTGTGTGGCTAATCTTTGTATTTTTTAGTAGAGATGTGGTTTCACCATGTTGGTGAGGCTGGTCTGGAACTCCTGACCTGCGTCACCTCCCAAAGTGTTGGGATTACAAGCGTAAGCCACTTTGCCTGGCCAACGCCTCCCCTTATTATGGAATATTCCATGCCTTCATTATGCTTATCCATACAGCATGTGAGCCCTGGCCACGTTGGGCATGGCTCATTCTTTTGAGGACACTTGCAATCCTCTCTTGAGTGTGTACTTGCTTTTGCTCTGCAATCAATCTTTTATACTTTCACTTTGGTCTGGCCTTCAGATTCTTTTATGGGGTGAAGCCAAGAACCTGTGCTGGCCTACTGGCAACATCATTATTGATACTGTCATTTTACAGGGAAGAAACAAGGCTTGCCCCACCTCCACATCTATACGTGGCAGAGCTGGACTTCACACCATCCCTCTCCAATAGTCCTAGTGTTGATCGTCACCCATTCTACCCTCTCACCCATCTGGTGTCAGTTACTACACTCTTAATCGTTGCACTATATTGCCTTTCAAATGTGGCGAAGCCTCAAAACTGACTATGCACTAGGCCACAAAAGAAACAACAATAGACTCTCACAAACGGAAATTTGAAGAAACACGTTTCCTAACCACAACGTGATAGGGTCAGAGTAAACAACCAAAAGACAGCACGGTTTCCCCGACTCATTTCACTGAGAAATTTTAAAAGCTGCTTCCAAACACTTCTTAGGTTGACCAGGAAATCAATGTCAAAATAACAAATGGCTAAGAAATAAACTCTAATGAAAATACTATACAATATAAAGGCCAAACATTTCCAAAGTGGCACAGAGGTGAACATTCATGGTCTAAAATGCATTTATTAAAAAAATAAGAAACACTGACAAGTAAATTAAGTTTTAAGCCAAGGTATTAGAAACAGAACACAAGGTAATTCCTCCAACAAAGTAGAAGTAAATAATTAGGAAAGAAAATAAATAGAAAAATATAATAAAGAAAAGCAAGATTTAATTAAATCTCAAACAGAAAATAAGAGTAGTGGATCAATAAAACCAAAAGGTGGTTCATTGAAAAGACCAACAATATGGAAAGATTGATCGAGAAAACAAAGGAAAAGACAATAATAAACAATAGTAGAAACAGGAAGAAGGATAAGTCCTCAGAGAAGGAAAGGATTAAAACCTTATAAAAGAAATTCCTATACAACTTTCTACTAATAAGAAGAGACTCTAGGAAGATTGTTTCTTTTTAGGACAATATAAATGATCAAAATTGGCTCAAAGGTCATCATAAGAACTAAAAATAATAAGAGAAATGCCTAAAATACTTCAGAAGTACACTAATCTACTTTCTTTCCACAACTACACACACAGACATCAGTTTCAAATAGTTTAATGGACAATTTTCTGCAATCTTTCAAGGAACAGATGATGTCTGCATTAGACAAATCATTCTAATACACATATATGTGCATATATATATGTATTCAAAGTTTCAATCACCCCCAGTTATTTAATGAGGCTGCTATAGTTCTGCTATCAACACCAGACAAATACAAAATAAGAAATGAAAATTGTAGGCCAAAAAGTTGCTTATAAACACACGAGGTAAAAACCCACAATAAAATATAAGTAAATCTAACCCAGGAGTGGATGAAAGAGTTATATGACATGACCATGTAGGTGTTATCTCAGGAATTCCAGGAAAGGTCACATTAGAGAACCAATCTATGCATTTGGTTAAGCCTGGCAGGTTGAGCAGACATGCATTCATCTGTGTTTCCTCTGATATCTCATGAAACCACCTGTAAGAGAAAGTTAGGGGCAGAAAAGTAGCAAAGACCAGGGAATAGAAAAGGAAAGGACAAATAAGAGATAATCAAACATTTTGGAAGATAGGTGCATATATGGTAGCTAATTTCATAGAATGAAAGAATTAAAAAATCTGATTACTTGTTTAAGGGAAGCTGACAAAGAGTAAGCCAGTGTACACTTTTGAATGCAGAAAGTTGTCAGGAATTAGAAGAACTGTTCCTTCAGAAGATCAGTCGGAAAATGAAAAATCAAAACGGGGCACAGTCAACAAGAGACATTCCTTGAACAGAGCTCCTAATCAGATTTTTAGGGTCTTACTCTTAAATGTGAATGGGTACCCAATGAACACTTGATGAATTCTTTCAGAACAAGCAAATAATAGAACAGGAGCTGGGAAACTTGAAAGAAACTAGTACTTAAATAACCTTGGAGGAAACATAAAATTTTAAAAATTATCATCCTCATTATTAGAGAGAAAATTTTGGATTTCTTGATGCTATAAAAGATAAACAACTTTTTGTTTATTAAAATATAAAATTTTAATAAATTAAAAATATAATGGCAGAAGTTTTTTAATCACTAGAAGGAATGAAGTTCCTCAGAAAATATCATAGAAGGTAGATTAAGAAGACATACAATTTTCCCTGTCCAGTCTATCATTGATGGGCATTTGGGTTGGTTCCAGGTCTTTGCTATCTGCATTTTTAAGGAGTGCTTCTTTTTGAAGCATGCATTTTTAAAGAGTGCATGTAATTGGGTGTGGTTTTTTAATTCAATTTGATAGTCTCTGCCTTTTAATTTGTGTGTTTAGTCCAGTTAATCTTAATATATAATATTAACTGTTGGATTCAAGTCTACCACCTTACTATTTCTTTTCTATTTATTCTGTTGGATTAATTGAATATTTTTAGTGTTTTATCTCTTCTTTAGGCTTATTAGCTATGGTTCTTTTAAAAATGTTTTTAGTTTTGGTCCTAGCCCTAGTAGCTAGGGTTTATGGTGCCTCTTTAACTTATCACATTTGCCTTTAAATATTACATACTTGAAGAAAAATATTAGTACCTTACAACAATATAGTTCCATTCCTGTCCTCATCCTTTGTGCTATTGTCATCTATTGTACTTCTAACAATGTTATAAACCACACAATACTTTGTTATTATTTTTGCTCTGAAAAGCCTATTATCCTATAAAGAAACTAAAAAATGAATACATTTGTCTTTTATACTCACCCATGTATTTACTATTTCCAGCATTCTTCAATCCTTTGAATGGCTCTGGGATTCCATTCGGTATTATTTTCTTTTGGCCTCCAGAATTTGCTTTAACACATTTCTTGCAGTGCAGGTCTGCTGGTGACAAATTCCTTCAGCTTTTATTTGTCTGAAAATGTCTATTTTGCCTTCAATTTTTAAGCTGCTTTGAAATAATTTAAAACTTAACAAAAAAGTTGCAAAAATAGGACAGAGAGAGTACCCATAGATTCTTCATCTAGCTTCCTCTAATGTTAACATCTTATAAAATGACTGAAACTTGGCAACTAACATTGATATAATATTATGAAATAATCTACAGTCTTTAATTGCATTTTGCCTGTTGTCCTACCAATGCCCTTTTTGTGGTACAAGATTCACTCTGCGATCCCTCATTGCATTTAATTGTCATGTCTCCCCAGTCTTCTCCAGATTGTAACAGTTCCATGGTCTGTCTTTGTCTTTTGCGACCTTGACTCTTTTGAAGAGTACTAGTGATATGTAGTTTGGATCTGTGTCCCCACCCAAATCTCATGTTGAATTGTAATTCCCAAGTGTTAAAGGTGGGGTCTGGTGGGAGGTAATTGGATCATGGGGACAGATTTCTCCCCTTGGTGCTGCATAGTGATACAGTTCTCACGAGATCTGGTTATTTAAAAGTGCGTAGCATCTCCCTCCTCTCTCTCTTGTTCCTGCTCCAGCTAGCAGAGAAAGTAGGAACTGCCTGTTTTCCCTTTGCCTTCTGTCATGATTGAGCGTTTCCTGAGGCCTCCCCAGAAGCCAAGCAGATGCCAGCATTATACCTCCTGTACAGCCTGTGGATCCATGAACCAATTAAACCTCTTTTCTTTATCAATTACCCCAGTCTCAAGTATTTCTTTATAGTAGTGCTAGAACTGTCTAGTACAACTAGCTAGTCTAATACAACAGTCTAATACAACTAGTTAGTTATCTTTTTTTTTCTTTTTAGAATGAACTTACATTTGGATTTGTCTGATTTTTCTCATGTTAGATTCAGATTAGACAATTTTGGCAAGAATACCATGAAAGTGATGTTGTTAGGTACATGATGTCAAGATGTCTTTTTCCTGGTGATGTTAACTTTGATCATTTAGTTAAAGTGGTGTCTGCTAGATTTCTCCACTATAAAGTTACTATTTTTTCCCTTTGTAATCATTAACCATCTGGTAAGGAGATATTTTGAGATTCTGCAGAGAGCCTAGTTATCTTATACTTTTAAACAGACAGCTTTATTGAGATATAATTGATATAGAACAAACTGCAGATATTTAGAATATGCAGTTTGATACATTTCATAGATGTAAAACATCTATGAAATCATCACCACAATTAAGATAATGAACATATGCATCACACTGAAATGTTTCCTTGTGTCCCTTGGTAATCCTTCTGTCCTTCCCTTCTTTTTTTTTTTTTGTTTTTGTTTGTTTTTTGAGATGGAGTCTTGCTCTGTTGCCCAGGCTGGAATGTAGCGGTGCAGTCTTGGTTCACTGCACCCTCCATCTTCCAGGTTCAGGCGATTCTCCTGCCTCAGCCTCCTGAGTAGCTGGGATTATAGATGCCTGTAATTTTCGTAATTTTAGTAGAGACGGGGTTTCACCATGTTGGCCAGGCTGGTCTTGAACTGCTGACCTCAAGTGATGTGCCCGCCTTGGCCTCTCAAAGTGCTGGGATTACGGGCGTGACCACTGCACCCAGTCCCTCCTTTCCCTTCTTCCCTGTTTTCCTCCTCTCCTATCATCAGGCAACCATAGATCCGCTTTCTGTCAAGATAACTTAGCACTTTGTAGAATTTTATGTAAATGGAATTACATAACAGGCACTCCTTTTTGAGGGGAAGTCTGGCTTCTTTTGGTTATTTTGAAATTCATCCATATTTGTAGTATGTGTCAATAATTCATTGCTGAGGAGTATTCTGTTGAATGTTTATACTACAGTTTGCTTAGACCTTCTCCTGCTGCTGTACATTTGGGTTGATTCCAGTTTCTGGCTATTACAAATACACTGTGAACATCTGTGTGTAAGTCTTTGTGTGGACATGTTTTCATTCCTCTTGGGTGAATGCTTAAAAATGGAATGACTGGATCCTACAGTAGGCATACGTTTAATTTTAAAGAAAGTATTTATTGTCTTCCAAAGTAGTTGTGTCATTTTATAGTCCCATCAACAATGTATGAACATTCCAATTCCTCCATATCCTTGCCAAAATTTGGTAATGGTCAGTCTATTTATTTATTTACTTAGGATGAGGTCTTGCTCTCTTGCCTAGGATGGAGTGCAGTGGCCTGATCACAGCTCACTACAGCCTCCGTCCCCTAGGCTCAAGCGGCCCTCCAAAGTAGCTGGGACCAGACACAAACCACCACACCTGACTAATTTTTGTATTCTTTGTGAAGACAGGGTTTCACCATGTTGCCCAGGCTGGTGTTGAACTCCTGAGCTCAAGCAATCTGCCTGCCTCAGCCTCCCAAAGTGGTGGGATTACAGGCATGAGCCACTGCTCCCTGCTGTCACCATATGGAACCAGTGGTCTGTCTTTTTAATTTTAGCCATTCTAATAGGTATGCAGTGGCCTGTCATTGGTTTTATTTTGCACTTCCTAAAGACTGATGATGTGGAGCATTCTTTTCATGTGCTTGTTTGCCATCCAAATACATTTTTCAATGAAATGTCTGTTCACATGTTTTGCCTTTTTGTTAAAATTGGGTGGTTTATTTTTATTATTGAGCTTTGAGTGTTTTTATATATTTTGAATACAGGTGTTTATGAGATATACCAACTGTAAATTTTTTTTACAGGTTGTGCCTTGTCTTTTTTATTTTTTAATTTTTAATATCTGTGTCTACATAGTAGGTACATGTACATACGGGGTGCATGAGATGTTTTGATTCTGTTTCTTGTCTTCTCATTCCTTTATTATCTTTTAAAAAGCAAGTTTTAAATTTTAATAAAGTTCAATTTATCAATTTTTTCTTTTATAGATTATGCCTTTTTTGGTCATATATAGGAGTTTTAATCTAATCCAAGCTCACAAAGATGTTCTCCTATGTTTTTGTCTTAAAGTTTTATAGTTTTAGCTTTCAAATTTAGGTCTGTGATTCATTTTGAGTTGATTTTGGTATATGGTCTAACGTGTGGATTGAAGTTCACTTTTTGTATATGAATATCCGGTTGTTCCAGAAACATTTGATCAGAACACTCATCCTTCTATTTCAGATTGCCTTTATACTATTGTTAAAAATGGTTGTCCAAGTATGTGTGGGTATATTTCTGAATATTCTATGTCATTGATCTATTTGTCTCTCTTTCTGCCAAAACGTCACTGTATTGATTGCTATAGCTTTATAATAAGCTTTGAAATCAGGTAGTATAAGTTCTCTGACTTTGTTCTTCTTTTTCAAATATGTTTTGGCTATTATAGTCCTTTGATTAGCCATATTAAATATAGAATCAGCTTGTCAGTATCTACAAAAAAGCCCACTGGAATTTTGAATGAAATTGTGTTGAATCTATATATCACGTTGAGTAGAATCAACATCTTAACAACAGTGAGTCTGCTGACCCATCGACATGGTGTATCCTTCCTGCTATTTTAGGTCTTTAATTTCTTTAAACAGTGTTTTTTTTTTTTTTTTTTTTTTTTAGAAAAAAAGAATGAAAGAGAAAGAAAGAGGAAGAGATTTTAGAAAAAGAGAGAAAAGGAGAAAGAAAGAAACATCAAAAGAAAGAAAAAAATGAAAGAGAAAGAAAGAGGAAGAGATTTTAGAAAAAAGAGAGAAAAGGAGAAAGAAACAGCAAAAGAAAGAAAAAAAGAATGA
>CAUYQU010028722.1:0-27311 GCA_963574635.1 Cheracebus regulus
AGTCAGCAACCATCAACATCAAGGCAAGACCTTCTGCCAGCAACATAGTATGACTGCTGTAGGCTTAGATGACAGTTACCATTTATTTTTAGCAATTAGATATTTTTATATTGAGGCATGCACATTTTTAAAGATATAATGCTATTATATGCTTAGACTACAGTACGGTGTAAGCATAAGTTTTATATGCACTGGGAAACTGAAAAGGTAGTATGAATCACTTTATTGTGATATTTGTTTTATTGGTATGGTCTAGAATTCAATCTGCAATATTTGTGAGATACTCCTTTATTTTCTTGATAATGTACTCAATACTGCTTAATACCACTGTGTTCAGACTTATAAAATAAATGTGTCAACTATTTGTATGCATGCAAAAGTTAGATATATGAAAGAATTTACAAGTAGATTTTTGTTCAAATTGTTAGTTGTTTTACCTACAGGAAGTCAGTTAAAATTCATCAACACAAGAGAGATTTAGATGATTTTTCAGTCTACTTCTTTCTCTTTTCACTTCTCTCTTTTTCTCAATTTCTTTCCTTTTCACCTCTATCTCACAATGCCATCATTAACCTCTGTTCCTTTCTAATCCTGTTTCTTTTGCCATTCTAATAAAGTCTCTCTGCTTCTCCAGTTTTTCTCTTGTTCCTACTTTTACCTTGATCATCTGATTCTATTTTTTTTGTTGTTCTCCTTTTTAAATTTTTATTATACTTTAAGTTCTGGGGTACATGTGCAGAGGTAACAAATGTCCAGGTTTGTTACATAGGTATATGCTTGTTACAAAGGTATACATGTGCCATGGTGGTCAGCTGCACCCATCAACCTATCATCTACATTAGGTATTTCTGTAATGCTATCCCTCCCCTAACTCCCTAACCTCGATAGGCCTCAGTATGTGATGTTTCCCTCCCTGTGTCCCTGTGTTCTCATTGTTCAACTCCTACTTATGAGTGAGAACATGTAGTGTTTGGTGTTCTGTTCCTGTTTTAGTTAGCTGACAATGATGGTTTCCAGTTTCATCCACATCCATACAAAGGATATGAGGTAATTATCTTTATGGCTGCATAGTATTCTATGGTGTATATGTGCCACATTTTCTTTATCCGGTCTATTACTGATAGGCATTTAGGTTGGTTTCAAGTCTTTGCTATTGTGAACAGTGCTGCAATAAACATATGTGTGCATGTGTCTTTATAGCAGAATGATTTATAATCCTTTGGGTATATACCCAGTAATGGGATGGCTGGGTCAAATGGTATTTCTGGTCCTAGATCCTTGAGGAATTGCCACACTGTCTTTCACAATGAGTGAACTAATTTACACACCCACCAACAGTGTAAAAGCATTCCTATTATTCCACATTCTCTCCAGCATTAAAAAGTCTCCTGACTTTTTAATGATGGCCATTCTAACTGTCATAAGATGGTATCTCATTGTGGTTTTGATTTGCATTTCTCTAATGATCAGTGATGATGAGCTTTTTAAATATGCTCTTTGGCCACATGAGTGTCATCTTTTGAGAAGTATCTGTTCATATCCTTTGCCCACTTTTGGATGAGCTTGTTGGTGTTCTTCTTGTAAATTTGTCTAAGTTCCTTGTAAATTCTGGATATTAGCCCTTTGTTAGACGGATAGATTGCAAAAATTTTCTCCCATTCTGTAGGTTGCCTGTTCATTCTAATGACAGTTTCTTTTGCTGTGCAGAGGTTCTTTAGTTTAATTGGATCTCAATCATCAATTTTGGCTTTTGTTGCCATTGCTTCTGGTATTTTAGCCATGAAGTCTTTGCCTATGTCTATGTCCTGAATGGTATTGCCTAGGTTTTCTTCTAAGGTTTTTATAGTTTTAGGTTTTAGATTTAAGTCTTTAATCCATCTTGAGTTAATTTTTGTAGAAGGTGTAAGAAACGGGTCCAGTTTCAGTTTTCTGGATATGGCTAGCTAGTTTTCCCAACCCTATTTATTAAATAGGGAATCCTTTCTCCCCTTTGTTTGTTTTCGTCATGTTTGTAAAAGATCAGATGGTTGTAGATGTGTGGTGTTATTTCTGAGACCTCTGTTCTGTTCCAGTGGTCTATGTATCTATTTTGGCTCTAGTATCATGCTGTTTTTGTTACCGTAGCCTTGTAGTGTGGTTTGAAGTCAGGTAGTGTGATACCTCCAGCTTTGTTCTTTTTGTGTAGGATTGTCTTGGCTATGCAGGCTCTTTTTTTGGTTCCATATGAAATTTAAAATTAGTTTTTCCTAATTCTGTAAAGAAAGTCAATGGTAGCTTAATTGGATAGCATTTAACCTGTAAATTACTTTGTGCAGTATGGCCATTTTTATGATATTGATTCTTCCTAACCATGAGCATGGAATGTTTTCCATCTGTTTGTGTCCTCTCTTATTTTCTTGAGCAGTGGTTTGTAGTTCTCCTTGAAGAGGTCCTTTACATCCCTTGTAAGTTGTATTCCTGGGTATTTTATTCTCTTTGTAGCAGAGAGTTCACTCACTGAGTTCACTCACAATTTGGCTCTCTGTTTATTATTGGTGTATAAGAATACTTGTGATTTCTGCACGTTGATTTTTGTATCCTGAGACTTTGCAGAAGTTCCTTATCAGCTTAAGGAAATTTTTGGCTGAGACAATGGAATTTTCTAAATATAGAATTATGTCATCTGCAATCAGAGACAATTTGACTTTGTCTCCTCGTGTTTGAATATGCCTTATTTCTTTTTCTTGCCTGATTGCCCTGGAGAATTTCCAATACTATGTTGAATAGGAGTAGTAAGAGAGGGCATTCTTGTCTTGTGTCGGTTTTCAAAGGGAATGCTTCCAGCTTTTGCCTATTCAGTATAATATTGGCTGTGAGTTTGGATAAATAGCTCTTCTTATTTTGAGATATGACCCATCAACACCTAGTTTATTGAGAGTTTTTAGCATCAAGTGGTGTTGAATTTTATCAAAGGTCTTTTCTGCATCTATGGAGATAATCATGTGGTATTTGTCACTGGTTCTGTTTATGTGATGGATTATGTTTATTGATTTGCATATGTTGAACGAGCCTTGCATCCCAGGGATGAATCCGACTTGATTCTGGTGGATAAGCTTTTTGATGTGTTGCTGGATTTGTTTTGCCACTATTTTATTGAGGATTTTTGCGTCTATATTCATGAGGAGTATTGGCCTGAAATTTTCTTTTTTTGTCTGCCAGGTTTTGGTAGATCATGTCTCTGCCAGGTTTTGGTAGATCATCTGATTCTTATTTTGCCAACTGTTTGCATTAGTCCTCTTTATAGCACCATCTGCATTTAGTTGCATCCTCTGGTTTTCTTTTCTTTCCCAGTTGCTTCTGTTTTGGCTATTTATTTGCCAAAAGAAAATTCTTCATTTAGCATTTACTAGTTTTTTCTTTACTTGAAAATGGTCTTGAGTTAGTTTTGTAGGCCAGGATAAAATTAGGCATTGATAAAGTTAAATTCGTGTCTTCAGCTCCATTTATTCTTTCAGTCAAGTCAGTCCTTATACATGACAGGCTTGATCATCTATTAGACATTTCAAACATAATCATGAGTGACCTCTTGGATTTTGTATGCTATGCTAAAGCCTCATATCTGGCAGTACTGGAGTAAGTACTAAATTCCCATTGCCTATCAAGTCACAGCTTTCACCAGGAACATCTACTATGTTTGCTCATTCCTTACAAAAGAGGTTGTTTTTGGCTTTTAGAGTATATACCTACCTATTCATTCCTTAGAGCTGAATCTTATGATTGAAATTCAACCTATTTTGTGAAGACCAATTTTCCTGAATGTCTTATTTTAAATTTTTACTCCTGGGTGCTGGACTCTTTTCTTTGAGCAAGAGCTGGCATCCTGAGATGGCCACTCAAAAACATAAAGGTCACTCAAAAACATAAAGCTACCAGTGCCATCATTTCCAGAGAGTTTTGACTTCATGTTCAACCTGGAAGTCAGACCCCATCTTGGAGCCAACAGGAGTGTACAATGATACATTGTGATTCAGGGAGTTGGTAGCCATGTAAGAGTCAGGCCCACTGCAAATGTCCCCTAGACTGTGACTTTCATATTTTTAGCTTTTTTCCCCCCATTGGATTGAGTTTTCATTAAAGTCCTATAAGCATCATTCACTAGATTTCCTGAGTTATGAAATCAACTCACCACAAAAAGGGCAACAGAAGCATCAGCTCAGTGCTTCTTACTTATCATTAATTAATAGCAGCAAATAGGTTTCTTGATATTTTATTAGGCAACACTTGGACTTAAACCTTAATATCAATGGTTTTATTGAGGAATTGGAGGGTATAAAGTACTCTACATACAAGAAAGTACCTGCTGCTAGCTTATTTTCTATGGATATGTTATCGTAGGTATGTATATATGTACACACATCTGTCTTTCTCCATATGTATATAATATAGATATTTCATATACATATATAATGTATATTTTGTAGACATATATAAATACATAATTTATGTATTATCTATATTCTTATATTGCCTTCAAACACTTTTTAATATAAAACCATATTATTGAAAGGTTAAAATTTTTATTTACTTAAAAAAATATTAATCGGTTTTATACTATTCTTTAACAATATTATGATTTCAAATATATGATATTATGTCTTTAATTAGAGCCTGTATTCAAACTACTGATGAGATCACAGCAAAAGCACTCAAAACCAAGGACATTATTTTTCCCTTCAAAGAAGGCAGAAAATCTTTTGAGCATTAGCTAATGAATGCTAACAGTTTTCTTTCATTTACTTTGTTTTATTCATGGAAATGGAATGTTATGCCTGGATGTTAAAAGTCTGACTAATTGGAAAAGAATGTTCAGTTGCAGCAAATAATAGATTAATCCTTCAAATTGTTGGTTTCTAGAAGCAGCTATATCTTCCATCCTTTGAGATTTCTACTCATACCTATTTGACATTAAGTTCATTCATAAAAGCTAGAAATAGAAATGGGTAAAATAGATCATTCTTTATATTCTACTGCCAGCAGATGTGGTTTGCTGCATTTTAGTTGGGGAAAATATGTACATTTCAATGTTGCTAATATTAGATTACTCAGACAGCTATTTGTCAGACTCTTAATATTTTATAAATTTAAATATTTATTAAATTAATTTCATATTTTGCTTATATATTCAACTTTCTTCCCAGCATAGGCTCAGAGATGATCACAGTGGCTCCTTGCCCTGTGATCATCTCTTAGACTCTTAGACTCAATGTCTAAGTGTTTGTATCTGTGACTATATACCCCTAAATCCAGGGTCCTCTCCCAGACAAGCTGTATTAATTTTCTCCTTTTATCTTACAGCATAAATTTTGTCCTTTATTTCTTGCTATGCAATGGATTCTGCCACCTAAATTCTCATATTAAAGCATTAATCCTCATTACGATTTTTTTTTTTTTGGAGACAGGGTCTTTGAGAGGTAAGTAGGATTAAATGAGGTCATGAGAGAGGAGCCCTCATGGTAGGATTAATGATTTTATAAGAATAAGAAAAGAGATGAATAGTTTTCTCTCAACCATGAGAAGACACAGAAATAAGGTGGCAGAAGGTGGCTATCGAGAAGCCAGAAAAAGGGTCCTCATCAGAAACCAAATTGACCAGCACCTTGATCTTGGACTTCCCAGCCTCTACAACTTTAAGAAATAAATAGCTGCCATTCAAGCTACCTGGTGTGTAGTATTTTGTTACAACATTCCGAGTAGAATAATATACTCCTTTAACCAACTTACCTCTTAAACGTAATTTATCTTGATCTCTGCAAATACATTGCAATTTTAACTATGTATGACTATAAATTCAGTTTGTCATTGTATAACCATGCAAGCATGTAACCTTCATGAGGTCAGGACCTTTCTTTTTTTCATTGTTCATTGGCAGATGCTACACTTAGGAGACTACATGTTCTTAAATATAAATGTATGCATTTGTTACATTAATATATTGTCACATTCTTGCTTCAGGAAATAATTAAAGTTTAAAAATCCTTAGACTTTTTTAAAAACTCTTTTGGAATATCCATTTTGTATACATAAAATAGTTCAGTAAATACGTAGATCTAAAAGGAAGCTCTATCAATCCTTCTTGATAGATGTGATATTCATTTATTTACTCAACAAATGTATTATTAAGTACCTATCATGTTTCTTAATGTATCATGTGCCTTGCTGGTCCAGGGAGTTCTGCTGTGAACAAAATAGAAATTTCTCTTATGGAATCTATAAAATAATGGAGAAATTAGACATTGCTCAAATAATTATTGAGCCAATAATTATATGAACAAAAATTTGGTAAGTGATACACAGGATGAGGACAGGTCAGTGACACTCCCCTCCTTATTTTAAACAGAAAGAAGCTAGCCTAAGACCTTTTTTTGGCTATGGAGGCAGGCATTTGGCAACATGTTTATTTCAATATTACTTGTAGGATTTTATAATATTTTATAAGTCTCTTTTGTCACTCTTACTGTAAATTATAATTAATGATTAATTGTGCAATTCATTGTTTAGCAGCTACCTTCCCACACAACGAAAGCTCCAAAGACTACAGGAGTTGGGTCAATAATATTCAATTTTGACTCCCCAGTGCCTAACAATAACACCTTTTGCTTAGTAATAGTACTGTATTTGTTGAAGAAAAGAATGAACCATGTTCATTATTTAAAAGAATTCTGTGACATATAATATAATGTCAAATTGGGCCTTACTCTCCTACATTTTCAGGAACATGTGGTTGTGTCTTCTGGACACACAGCTCCCTAATGGTATAACTGAGTCTGGAAATCAGAGTATTAAATGATGCAATTTATTTGTTAAGCAGATGTTTTGTGTTTACTGGGAAGAAAGCAGGCCCTAGAAGTTATTGTAAATACAAGATAAATGTAAAATAAGTAATTACTGAAAGACTTAGCCCCTAGAATTTGGTTGATTACTCCAAGTGGGATGGTAGGTTTTAGAAGATGTAGAAATTTAGACAAAACCAATACTGGATTAGAAAAACACTTCTGAAGTTTTTAGTCTCGGGATTACTTTATACTCTAAATTATCAAGAATACCAGAGTTTTTGTTTATGTGAGTAATATTTATAGATATTTTCACCATTAGAAATAAAAACTGGTAATTGAAATTTTGATTCATTAAAAATAACCGCAATAAATCTGTTACATATTAACATATATAATATATTATATGAATGACAACTAGATTTTCCAAAACAAACAAAAAATAGTGAGAAAAGTGGCATTGTTTCATATTTTTGCAAGTTTCTTTAATGCCTAGCCTAAAAATACACAGCTGAATGCTCATGAAAATCAGGTAGAATAAAAGCTTGCAGCTTAAATAAATTGATTTAGAAATACATGTTGATTAGCTCTTGAGTTTGTTCTGTTATCTAGTGATGCAGAATCTTCAACTGAAAAGTTGCTGAGGTCACTCAATAACTGAATATAGTGGCTGTGAAATGAGAAAATTACAGCCTTAGAGTCATAGAAATCTAACTTAAAATTTCAGTTTTATAAATCTATTTACTTGAGAAAGTTGTTTAACCCCTGAATTTTGGTTTCCTTATTTGGAAGAGGAGCTGCAATGCTTAAATTATATTATATGTGATAAAATATAGTATGTCTGAAATGGCTGGCACATAGATTGGTCTCAGTAGATGTTAGTTACTTTTCCTTTTTCTTTCTCCAGTTCCCAGATCTTTAAGTAATTTAGTAGAACTGAAGCATGACAGTCATTATATATGTATGTACCATGAAGAATTCTATGCATTAAACATTGTTTCTCTTATACATGTTGACTGACTTATAAAGCTTTTGTGTAATTTCATAACAATTTCATGGAATTTTAGTAAAGGTTACTATTACTTGCAAGATGGTAATACTACTAATAATACATATTCATTAGGTTATTTCATAGGTTTACATGTTATAATCTATGGAAGACATGTAAGCTCAGTGTTTGGCACATAGTGAATACCCAGTAAATATTAGCCATTACTATCATTGTGAATATGTCTTCATCTTGATGAACATAAATTGATAATTAGTTTATTGAATAAGTCAAAAATATCATAATTTTTAAAAAAGCTTTCATCAGTTGATATTTCAGACAGACTAATCTTCAATTAAAACTGTTTATTACATTGTGATATTGAATAAAACTTTCAAATAATAGTACTACATTATGAATATACATTTGTTTGTGTTTTATTTTCTGAGAATTTTGTTGTATTTCTCATTCTGCTCCAATAAGAAATTTCTTCTATTGCTGCTTGCTCCTCTTTGATTTTCTGGGTAGCCCTCCCTAACTATGCAGGGCATTTGGCACATTACATACAGATGAGGGACTGGGTGATGATTTTAGGTCTTGGTGCTAATTATTACTGACACATGGCTTCCATCACCTTGTACTTCTAGTTCTGTAACAAGTCCTAATTTCTACACTAGTTTCCTTAATCCTGTCTTTCCTACGAATTTTGCAGACAAACTCCCACTCAATTATGTATCTTGGTTTGCTGACATAATTCTGTCCAAATGTACACTGTTTCCGATTTCTTATCATGGCTTTGTTTTGACTGAATTAGAGTCAGGCTACTCTCTTTTCTAAAAGCTTATAAACTCTGCTTGCCTCTACGCCTAAGCAAGCACTGAAACGTGGAATGAGCCCCCTTTATCAGCTTCTCATGGGAACTGACAAGACGCTTTTCATGTCAGATTCAGCGGTTCATTTCTCTTGGCTTCTCTACCTTCCTTTTGTATGATTTTGCTTATGTTTGCTTGCCTTTCTTACTCTATAAAAGAGGATTTTTTTTTCTGTTAATTTTCTTGCAGATATCTGAGAATGGAGTTTTCCCCTATTGCAATAGTCTTTCTCCTGAGTAAAGTCTCTTCCTATATGTCTGCATTGTTTTTATTTGTAAATATCTTTGTTCTACTCTCCTGGGAAATTCCCCAGTTCACTTTGTTTTTGCAGCACTCCATCTCTTTCCCTCAGTATCCTAATCTCCTAGTTGCCTCTTGACAAAAATATCAGCAATATTTTCTCACATGGCCTGTTTTCTTGACCTTGGGTAGATGAGCCTGGGTCATTAGAAACAATATTGGAGTTCAATTTTGAAGATATTTTCTCTAAGTCTAATGAAAATCACCATCTTACACTGAACAAGTTTCAATATCTTCCCGAGTTTGAAGGGCAGTATAGTGAGATTCAATGTAAAAACTGACTGGATATGTATTAAGTGGTATGGAGGACCAAAAATAAAACAAGAGCAATGGATTTTGTCAACACACCCTTTCATTTGTTTTGCTTAATTATTTTATTTAATGTTGTATTGATTAATTTATATGCTGAATCTAATTATAATATGTTGCTTTGTGTGTAATTGTATCGGAATTACGGTATTGTTTTTCTACTCCTATTGATGTTGTTAACATGTCCCAATTATTTATCTGAAAATAACATGTCTTTCACTTCTCTTTTAAAGACCATATAAGAAAGCTAAAACAGTAATATTGCACCCTGGCTTCATTGTGTTCTGTTTTCTTTTTTCATCTGGATACAACTTAATTATTGACTTCCTGTAGCCTTTCACTATGTGCAAATCATCCTCCATATAAGTAGTAAAAAAAAAAAAAACAGAATAACTGAATCATCATTTATATCTTGGCATTCTCTTTTTCAGAAGCTTATAATTTTTTTAAAGTCCTAATTGTCATAATAAACCCTGTAACTATTGTCTCCTCATGGCATTGCCCCTGGTCTCCTGCTTGTGACCAAGTTGGTTCACACAAAATACACAAATCTCAACTTTACTTTCTTACAGTGTATTGGTATGGCTCTGTCTTTCTTCCAGCCATTGCTTGAAAATCTATCCAAACATCTTTAGGATATTTGAAGTTTTTCACAACACTTATTTTTTTTTTTTTTTTGATAATTTAAGAAAACTATACCCAAATGCATTTAATTTCCAGGTAATATTCTTAGGTTTCCAGTCCTTTGCCTCCCAGTGTATTAATTCTCAAAATCTAAAATGGTCATGTTTTGAATTAATTTATTTGCCTTTCTGTTGACATTTTTCTCATACGTCTTTATTCACATTTTCCCAGTATTGTTCATCTATCATAATCTCTAAATCACTCAGAAAATAATAATAGTCACTATTTTTTAAGCACTATAAAATGGTGTTTTCTAAACATTGTCTTTATTATAGTTTGGGAGACAGAAATATCTAAATAAAATGACATAAGACCTCTAGCCTCTCTTTATATTCTAATGAAACTATAATTTGAAATATGTTTGAGCAAACCTGCTTTGCGTATCTAAAAAGAAAACACTTTGGAAAATATTGTATAAATATAGAAATGCAAAGATTTCTACTTAGGAGATTATGAGATAATGTATATATATTGTTTTTGTTGCTGAGACTGGTCAGGTAAGTGTAGATTTATACCTAATCTGTTCTGACACATGTTAGAAACCAAGGCCAGGAAGAAGACAGAAAATCTCTTGTTGTCCCTCCCACCTATCTTGCCTATGAGAGGAGCCACCTGATAGCCACCATGCTCTTCCCAGCCAAACCTTACCCTAGGATGTTTTAACCTGCCAGAAGACATAGTAGAACAAAAACCAACATTAATAATAATGACATAAAACAGCAATAAGAATTAGATTGTCTAACATTTTCTAATTAGCTAGGCTCTGCCAAGGACTCTTAAATATTGTATATAATCATTTTGATTTAATCTTGACAAGCCATTATAAGCAAGATACAATAGTATCAGCAAATTTATGAAGGTAAATTCACGTTAAATGTTCATAAGCATTTCAGATGTGTTCAGAATGTCGTGACCTGAGTCTCTGAACTTTCTTTACCTTGTGACTTATGTTTTTGCTGCCAGAGAAATAAACAAATAGAAGTATATTAGCTGTTTTTACTATAAAATATTCTGATGTGCATATTTTCTAAAAGAAATGTGTATTGTAGTTTATGATAGAGATGCACAACTTGTGACCATATAATTTATTATCCAAAGATAGATGTTTTTGAGGCAGAAAGGGGAGGATAAAATATTTTAATATGTGTGTCAATTGATTTACATTAGGTATGACTGAATTGTTCTAGGAAAATGGGGTTTGTGCTTACGTTATGTCTAAGCCTTGCCTGGTAGCTATATAATATCAGAAATTTTATGAATACATATCAAACAGCAGAACACATTATTTATCTATTATATAAAATGTATGTAATAAAAAGTCAAAATGTTTTCAAATTACAAATTGCATGTTTTGTTATCCAATTAATTAGCTAATAAAAAAATAATTGATATTCAGGCTTCTTACTCCAATTCTATTGAAGATATTTCCAAAATATTACATTATCATTTTACATTAGTAAGTTAGATAAAAAATTATTGTCCATTATCTTCACCTCATTAGATGGTTAAAGGGGGAAACAAAACAAAATTACTAGAAGAAATAAACCAGCATGCAAATTATAACAGTTTATAATTTTTATACCTTTATATCATTGCTTATTAGTATTTCTCTTTCATAACTCATTAAGACACTCTTTGAATTATGTCAATTTTCTTCTTAGAATACTTCAACTTTTTAAATTACCTACAAAATATTGTCTCATTATCCTGATATGCAGGGTCTTCTACAGACGTGACCCTTTTGTGCTATCCAATACAGTAGACGCCATGGCAATGATTTAAATTTAAAATTAAATTAATTAAAATGGGCTAAAATTGAGCATTTCCACCACACTGGCCACATTTGGTGCACCCAATCGTCTAGCCAGCTAGTGGCTACTGTATTGGACAGTGCAAAATAGAAAATTTTCATCATCACAAGAAGCTCTATCTCATAGACCTGCTCTATATATTTTCTAGGTTTGTTATCTATTGCACCCCTTTCAAAAATTTTTTTTTTCCAAATCAGATTTTTTCTCTCCTCTAACAGGCTGTGCCTTCATTTTCTTTAGCCATCTTGTAAAATTTTATATTATAACTTGAAATATCTCCATTACTTCAACAATTCATGTATTTATTCTTGAGGTTTTGAGATTAAATATGTAAAATTTTTTATGATGACAGAAAGTCTTTTAGGTGTTGTAAAAACAATTCCAAGAAATAGAGCTTTTGCCCTGCAAAAGGTCACAGTCTAATGGGTTAAGTAGACAAGTGAATACAGATGATAGCTGTTAAGGTAGAGGGTGTCAGAGAGTTTTGTGGGAGCAGATACACACTCCTTAACAGAAATTGGAGGAGATTCAACAAAAGCTACCTGTAAAAGGTGATATATTATCTGATCCTATACACGTAGTAGGACTTAGAAAAATAAAATGAAGAAGCAGAATGGGGAAAAGCACAGTGATCTGAGAGTGTACGGGCTAGTTGGGATTTGCACATTTTTGCTATGGCTAAGTTTCAGCATGCAGAGTTCACTACTATATTAGACTATGGCACTTGAACCATGCAAGCGCTTATATTCGATGTTGGGAATGTTGGGTTTTATTTGAAAACCTAAATAGCCAATAAAAGATTGAATGCAAGGATGTGACAGAATTTGATTTGTGCTTTTGCAAAGTTCACCCTAAAAACAAAGAAGAAGAACGTAATTGGAAGAGAATCTTAGTCCATAGTTCTTCTTAGTATAACAGAGTACTACAGAATGGAAAATGTATAATGAACAGAAATTTATTGGCTCACAGTTCTAGAGGCTGAGAAATCCAAGATTGAGGGGCCAGTAGGTGGGAAGGGCCTTTTTGCTGCCTTATGGCAGGCAGAGGCATTACATGACAGAAGGGCAAAAAGAGGGCGAGAGAGTAAGAAGGGTCTGAACTTAGTCTTTTAAGAAGAAACCTATCCCCAAATAAGAAACACAGTCCCATGGTAATGGCATTAATCAATTCATGAGGCTGTTGCCCTCACTTCTCAACTCTGCTGCACTGGGGATTAAGTTTCCAACACATGAACTTTGGGGAACACATTCAAAGCATAGTGAGGCGAAAGTCACATAGAAATCTTTGTCAATAATATAGGTAAAAATTAATATGCTCCTATATTAATGTAGTGGGTGTTGGCTGATACTAAGGTTTTGAGATTTCAAATGTATAATTTTTTGGTGATAGTTAATAAATATTGAAAAAAAATTGCTTTCGAACTGCTATTGATTTTGAAAGGTCCAATTCAGATGCCATCTTTAAACTGAAGCATTCCACATCTGGGAATCTCTGCCTTTAAATTCCTATGGTGCTTTAAAAAAATTATTCATTTTTAGTGCTTGTTTCTACTACTGAACTCCTTGACACCAAAGACTATGGTATACTTCTTAGGATCCACTACAACATTACCCAGTTCTTTGCTTTAATGATAATTTATATACATATAGAAAGATATCACTGATAGGTTATCTCCCAAATAATAACATTGGGTAATTGTCTAAATAATCACTAGTCAAAGAACACCTGTGCAAAATAATAAAAAGAAAGTTGTGGGTGGCAAGCTTAATACTTTCATAACACACAATGCTTCTTGGTTACACTTTTCACAATTGCAATTAAATAACAAATTCTGTAATTGTTTTTTGAGACTTGGTTTTCCCAATCAGAGTATATAAATTCTGTGACAGTAAGAATCATGTTTGTCTTGCTTATTGTTGGATTTTAATGTCTAGAATGGGATCTGCATTATAGCTAATGCTTAATAAATATTCAGAAAAATAATAAATCTGAAATTTTCAAATGGGAAGGGAATTACCATTTTAAGGCCATTTATTATTTTCCAAATATGACTGTAGGTATAGATAGTTAAAATATTGTGTATTTTATTTCTCAAAATATTTCTCATTAGTGATAACATCATAGAATAAGTATTAGTATCATCATTTTATGATTAAAGACACTGGTTTCAAGCACCTGGGTGACTTACAGGCCAACCAATGAATAATAGTTCTGGAATATTAAGACCAATTTTTTTTGTCACTGAAATCTATGTTTTCTTGCTATGGTAAATTGCATGTAAACATGTAAGTTCCATTTGGATAAGGATATTTGTGTGCATAAGTATCACTGAACATCATATCTGCATAGTGGATTAGTGTTCAGATTATCAAGTATTTTACTAAGTCCCACTAAGATATCAGCTAAGGCTCAAAACAACAAAAATTAATTATATAAGACCCTGTCCTAAAGAGCCTTATGCTAGTGATGAAGACAAACGCTTAAGCAGATAATTTAGATTCAATGAAAAACACATGTGCACGCATACACACACATTTAAGCTGATATAAGAATGGTGTGCTTAAGCAACTTAAGAGTTTTAAGGAGTATTTTTGGAAGAAGTGAAATATTAATCTAAACCTTAAAGAATAAAAAATATCTAGTAAAGGATAGGAAAGTCAGTCAGAGAAGTACTTTAGCTTGAAACCATATGGGTATTCAGCAGAAAACAAATTTAGTAGTTTAATTTGCCACAGCACTGATAAATAATAAAGCAAAATGTGAGATCAAATTAGGAAAGTTAATTGGGCTTCTTATCCCAAGTAACAATGCTTCAACTTAATTCTATTATCAGCATGGAAGGTGTTAAAATAGTTGTATTTTACCTGCTTAACTCTGGTTGCAATTGAGAGAAACTGTTTAAAGAATGAGAGAATTGAGGAAGGGAGAGTATAGAGTCATCTAGATAAGTGTCTGAACTAAAACAATGGCAGCAGAGATGGAGAAAAGAAGCTAGATTCAAGAAATAGAGGGTAAATCTGACAGTTTATGAACATTGATGGGCTATGAGTGGGTGAGACAAAGGAGTGGAGAAAAGTTTCCATAGTCCAGTCTTGAAGGATGAAGTTGATATGACGCCTTACAGAAATCTACAACAGATATATAGTTGTTTTATCTCTCTCAATAAAAAAAATCAAGTGACTACAACAAACAAAAGCACAAATCCTCTTGCGATCTCACTTCTTCTCCTAGTTGTCACTTAATTTCTTTCCTACCTACCTGTGATCGTACAACTTTTTGAAGGTGTCATCTCGAGTTGCTGATTCCATTTCCCCTCACCTTGTCCTCTCACCTTCTGTAATAGGGTCCTTGCCCTAACCATTTCACTGCAATTGTTCCTGTGTAGGTCACAAATGACTTTCAAGTTGTCAAAATAGAGTGTTCTGATCATTTGTCTTTTCTTATTTGGCCCAAAGCAGCATAGTTTTATTTCCTCCTTCTTAAAATACATTTTTTCTCTTGACTTCTATAATATAGTACTCTGCTTATTTCTCTTGTAGGTCTCATTTGCTAGCTTTGCATCCTCTTTTGATGACTAAATCTTGAAATGAACCAGTGCTCCATTCTCCCCTCCCTTTGTATCAATACAATCTCCCTTGTAGACCTTATCTCATCCCACAGCTTAAAATACAAGTTATATGTAGTAGTAACTTCTAAGTTTATTTCATATGCATTCTGCTTTCCCTTGAATTCCAAACTGATCTTTTTCAAATTCCTAGCTGACACCTGCAAAAGCATGTCAATAATAACCTCAAACATTGCCCAAACAGAACTCCTCATACCTGTTTCTCTACTGTAACTACCACTCACCCATTCCTCATCATAATGAATCGTAAACAATGATCTAGCCATTCACTCATTGATTATTTCTTTTCCATCATTCTTCATTCTCAATTTATGGGCAACTTCTGTCACCACCTCCCAACGTACCCCAAAATATCATCTGCTTTCATCTTTACTCTTACTACTCTCAATTGCCCAGGAGGCCATTGTTATATCCCAAACAGTTCAGTGCAACAACCTTCTAAGAAGCCTTTTTGTTGCCACTCCTTGTTAATTTCAATATACTTTCCCAAAGCAGCCTGACCTTATAGACACAAATTTTTTAGAGGGGCTTCAAAATACACACCTAGAGGTATTTTGCACTCACCTCCATCACCAGAAGAAGCAAAATAGTGAGTAATTACACTTTCATCAAATCATTTAAGGAAAAACACTGCCATTCAACTGAGGAGTGAAACATGTAAAGCAAGAAGGGAGAGGGAAGCAATGTAGTCTGCATAGATGGGATTCTCTAAGTCTGGAATGGATCTTGAACTGAGGGAAAGCGTAAGTGACTGACCCCCAGTGGTTCACATTCTGACTATAAACTCCTGTATCCTAGTGATAGGAAAACACCTAGACATTGGTGGGCCTGAGGCTAAAATACGGAGCTTCTTGAAAAACACATGAAGGTATAGCTCCAGAGAGGGAACTCACACTGAGACCCATACCCACTCTGAATCTTAAAAAGCTGCAGCATGACAATGTGTTGAGATACTAAACTGTTTTCTGCTCTGGGGACCAAAAGCCCCTGCATCACTACATCTCTAGAGTACCATTTACATTTCTCACCTGCAGTGACCACCATGACATGATGATGCCACCTAGTCTGAAGCATGAGCCATTGGCAAAAGTCCTTACTGCTCCAGTATCAGAGTTACTGTGAATTTGCATGTGCTCTGAGGACAAACTGTCCTGCACAAAGCAGCTGCAGCTGCCACCACAGAGAAGCACAAGGGAAGTATGTGCTCCCCAGCTGCCTACATATAGCTGCTGCCACTGAAAGCAAGACCACCTTCCCAAGTAGCAAGAGGCAAAAAATGTCATTATATAATCCTAAAAGGATCAAGGATATAACAATTCTAAACATATATGCACCCAATACTGGAGCACCCAGATATATAAAGCAAATATTAGTAGATCGAAAGGAAAAGATAGACTATAATACCATAGTAGTTGGGAACTTCAACACTCCACTCTCAATATTAGACATGTAATCCAGACAGAAAATTAACAAACAAAAACATTGAATTTAAACTACATTTTTAGAGCAAATGGAACAGAAATTTACAGAATATTTTACATAACAGCTACAAAATACACATTCTTCTCATTAGTACACAAAAGATTCTCCAGGACAGATCATAGGTTAGGACACAAAACAAGACTCAGCAAATTAAAATAAAAAAAAATAATTATGTTAGGTATCTTCTCAGATCACAATGGAATAAAACTGGAAACCAATAATAAGGTGAAACTTTGAAAACTGTACAAATATGTGAAAATTAACATGCTCTAGAATAACCAATGAGTCAAGAAAGAAAATAAGGTGACAAGAAAGAAATTGCTGAAACAAATTAAAGCGAAACACAACATACCAAAACCTGTGGGGTACAACAAAAGCAGTGTTAAGATGAAAGTTTATAGCAATAAATGCTGAATCAGAAGAGTAGAAATGTTTCAAATGAGCACTGTAGTAATGCACCATAAGGAACTAGAAAAGCAAGAACAAACCAAGCCCAAATTTAGGAAAAGTAAATAAAGAATAAAGAACAGAGCAAACCTAACAAAATAGAGACTAAAAGAACACAATACAAAGAATAAACAAGACAAAAGAATCAATAAACTATTAGCTAGATTAATCCAGAAAAAAGAGAACAAAACCATACTAAACAAAATTAGAAATGAAAAAGGAGACATTATAACTGATACTTCAGAAGAGTCCGTTATGAAAAACTATATACTAATAAATTGTAAAACCTAGAAGAAATGGATTCATTTCTCAGTGCATACACCTATCAAGATTGAATCAGAAAGAAATAAAAAATCTATACAGGTCAATAATATGTAACTAAGTGTAAGCTGTAATTAAAAAAAAAAAAATCTCCCAACAAGGAAAAGTCCAGGACTGAACAGCTTTACTGCCAAATTCTACCAAACATTCAGAGAAGACTAACACCACTTCTCCTTAAACATACAATCAGTTTGAAGGAATAGATTGAAATATTTGATAGGAGAGTAGGGTGACTATAATTAACAACAATGTATCGTGTAATTCAAATAGCTAGAAAAGAGGACTTGAAATGTTCCCCATACATAGAAATGCTTGAGGTGATAAACACTCCAAATGCTCTGACTTGATTATTATACATTATATTCCTTTAACAAAATATTGTACTTTCCACATTAATTCATACAACTATTATGTATCAATACAAAGATATGAATTACATCATTTTACTTTCCTGTTTCCCATTAAAGCCTTCTCATATTGACTTTAAAGCTCTACTGATCTGGCATCTTCCCTAACTATATTTTTTCTCATCGTTTGCTTGGCTTTCAACCCAATAGACATCTGTGTCCTCTTCAAACATGGTCAATTTATTCACAACATCAGGTGATCAGTTTTTCTCTTGAACTATTCTTATTAGCAACAGTCTGTGGATTCTTTCTTCTATTATTGAGAGATCAACCTAAATATCATCTCAATAAAACATTCTCTGACTCCCAGTCACTATCATATCAGCTTAATTCAATTATCTACAGCACATATCAAAATTTGTTGTTTTCCATCATTTATTTTATTATAAGGTGTTTGCCTGTATCTGATTTACCTTATTACAGACAGACACAAACAGGATTGCAAACTATATGGGTGTAGAAACTTTGTGTTGCTCACAAATGTATTCCAAAGTCCTACAATAGGCAGTTTGATAAATGAGATGAAAATGCAAACTAACATGGAATCTGCTGGGTGTAATAAACAGACTGAAAGACAATGAGAACCACGTGAAATAGGCAAAAATGGTTATTGGTTAAGTGATATATTGTTAAAGAATATATGCCATGGAATCCATGAAAATGAATAATTTTCAAGAAGAAAAAATTCAAAAGTATATTAAAAGCAGCAGAGATTTAATAAGGTAAGAACTGCAAGAAGTGTCAATTGGATTAAACAATGGGTTAAATTGTTGGTTTAGGCCTTCATGACTTTGGCCACAGTTGTTTGAAGGTTGGCTGAGAAGAGAAAAAATGTCCACAAAGAGGGCATTTTGGATCAATAAATTACCTGATATGCTGAGAGAGATGTGCTGGAAAAGAAATAATAAAACATTTGTAAACATAAGAGAAAGAGAGCAAAGACCCAAAGGAGGCATAAGGAAATATGATTACAACCATATAAGGAAGTTGGCCTCAAAAGACATGACGTGAATAAAAGGCAGATACTTCTAGTTTGAGCTAGTTCATGTTGATACTTTCAATTTTCTTGATTAAGTGAGTGGCAAGTCATCTTTCTGAAAAAGAAATATTTAAATATTGGATAGAATGCTGGCAGAAAACAAGGAAAGTTTGGAATGTTTTAGAAAGTGAGTGGGAGATAGTTCTGAACAAGGGCAGTGTAATTGTTAATACTGAGTGTCAACTTAATTGGATTGAAAGATACAAAGTATTGATCCTGGGTATGTGTATCTGTGAGGGTGTTGCCAAAGGAGATTAACATTTGAGTCAGTGGGCTGGGAAAGTCAGACCCACACCTAATCTGGGTGCGCACAATCTAATCAGCTGCCAGCATAGCTGGAATATAAGCAGGCAGCAGATGGCCTATTGTGGGGACCTTGTGGTTGTGTCAGTTAATAAACTCCCCTTTATATATATCTATAGTTCTGTCCCTTTAGAGAACCTTGACTAATACAGATTTTGGTACTGCTGTTGTTCTAGAGGAACAAAATATTAAGGATGGAGTTCTTTCACTGATTTTGAGGTTTCTGGAGTTTGCTGCTTAATATAATTAGATCCCAAAATGCTAAGGACTCTACTTCTAATAAATAGTATGGAGAACAATGATAATCCTTTTTGTAAACTGTTTAGAGAGTTATGCAAAATAAATGCATTTGACACTCTTGATTCATTGCTCATGAGAGGCAAGGAGTTTAGTGACTCTATACATAATACCTTTGACCATATATGGAGAACATATGGAACGTAATGAAGCTGGTTGGTTGCTCTAAGTTCAATGGAGGAAGTAATGAAAGAAAATGATGAACACAGGAACTGTGTTCTATCACCTGACTTCAGAAGCAGATACTGAGCTTGAATTCTGTAAGACTGCCCTCAGTGAGAGTCTTATCTCCTGTAGAAAAGAGCTAAAATTCTGGAAAAACAGACACAGCTCTTATCATGTGAGTAGCTGACCTGCAAAGAAAGGTTATGCACAGTCTCACCAGGTGTCTACTGTTAAAGGAAGGGCATTGATTGGAAAAGAATGGGACCCTGCAACTTAAAATAGGGATGTGTGGTAGGACTCTGACGAAGCTGGAAACTCTGAGTTCATAAACTCTGATGAACATGTTTTGCCAGAAAAAAAACAGCTTCTTCATCCCCCAAAGTGGCAAGATCCCCTCCCTGACCCAGGCTTCCATCAAGCTGTCCACCTTTGTCTGAGGAGATAAACCATGTGCTTCCTGAGGCAACAGTGATGGCCTCCCTTAAGGCAGTTGCCAGCAAGACAGTGTTGATTCTCCTCAGGCACCCCAACAGCCCTGTTTGCTTCTAGACCTATAACTAGAAATAAAGTCCTGGCACACCACTAGTAGTGAAGTTGAAAATGTGACCCATGAGGAAGTGCACTACACTCAAAAAGAACTGCTTGAGTATTCTAATTCATATAAGCAGAAATCTGGAGAACAGGTATAGGAATGGATATCAAGGGTGTGAGATAATGGTGAAAGGAACATAGAGTGGTCTCAAGCTGAACTTATTGATTTGGGCCCACTAAGCAGGGACTGTCATTTAATGTTGCCGCTTGGGGAGTTAGAAAAGGTTCTAATGGTTTATTTGCTTGGTTAGCTGAAAGAAGGATTAAATGATGGCCCACTGTGAGTCAGCTGGAGATGCCTGATCTTTCTTGATTTAATGAAGAGGAAGGGACCCAAAAGCTTAGGGAAATTGGGATGGTAGATTGGATTAGTTACTTTACACCTACTCATCCCAGCTGGGAGGGTCCAGAAGGTATACCTTTGACTAATGCCTTGCGAAATAGATTTGTGAGGGTAGCCTCTGCATCTTTAAAGACCCCTGTATTTGCTCTTTTCTGTATTTCAGATCAAACAGTGGGAACCACAGTCACTCAACTATGATGGGACTAATTGGATCTCAAAATGGCAGGGACCAAGTGGTGGCACTCAACTGGCAAACGCAAGGTGGGAATAGCTACTGTAATGGACAGCAGAGGGTAAGTGGCAATCAGAATAGTCTAACTTGTGTAGAGCTCCGGCATTGGCTAATTAATTACAGCATTCCTAGAAGTTAAAATGAAAGGAAACCTACTGCATTTCTACTTAATTTATACAAGCAGAAAACCTAGGTCAAATGAACAAAAGGCTAATTTGAATTATAAAAACAGAGAATCATAGCCCCTCAGTCAATTTCCAGACCTGAGCCAGTTTACAGACATAGAATACCTTGAATGAAAGGGAGGCTGGGTCCCCTTGAGGAAGGACCCTGCTACATTTCTGACAACTTATGCAGTAAATTTTTCTCCAATCCTTCCCCAGAGAGACTTCCAGCCTTTTACCATGATAACTGTGCATTGGGGAAAGGGAAATGATCAGACATTTTGGGCACTATTGGGCACTGGCTCTGAGCTGACAGTAATTCTAGGGGACCCAAGACATCATTGTGGTCCTCCAGTTAAAGTAGGGGCCTAAGGAGGTCAGGTAATTAATGGAGTTTTAGCTCAAGTCCAACTTATAGTGGGTCCAGTGGGTTCCCAGAGTCATCCTGTGGTCATTTCTCCAATGCCAGAATGCATAATTGGCATAGACATGCTTAGCACCTGGCAGAACTCCTACATTGGCTCCCTGACTGGTAGTGTGAGGGCTACTATGGTAGGAAAGGCCAAATGGAAGTCATTAGAGCTGCCTCTACTTAGAAAAATGTAAATCAAAAACAATATTGCATCTCTGAAGGGATTGCAGAGATTATTACCACCATCAAGGACTTGAAAAATGCAGGGTGGTGATCCATACCACATCCCCATTCAGCTCTCCCATTTGGCCCATGCAAAAGACAGATGGATCTTGGAGAATGTCAATGAATTGTTATAAGCTTAACCAAGTGGTGATTCCAATTGCAGCTGCTGTCCCAGATATGATTTCATTGCTTGAGCAAATGAACACAGCTGGTACCTAGTATGTAGCCATTGACTTGACAGTGCCTTTTTCTCCATTCCTGAATAGAGAAAATTTGCCTTCAGCTGGCAAGGCCTGCAATATACCTTTATTGTCTTACCTCAGGGGTTTATCAACTCTCTGGCTTTGTATTGCAATCTTATTTGCAGAGACATTGATCACTTTTCACTTCCAAAATATATCACATTGGTTTGTTACATTGATAACATTATGCTGATTGGATCCAGTAAGCAAGAAGTCATAAACACACTGGACTTACTGGTGAAACATTTGCGTACCAGAGAATGAAAAATAAATCCAACTAAAATTCAAGGACCTTCTAAAGCAGTAAAATACCTAGGAGTGCAGTGGTGTGGGGCGTGTCAAGATATTCTTTCTAAGGTGAAGGATAAATTACTGCATTTGGCCCCTCCTACAGCCAAGAAAAATGCACAATGCCTAGTGGGCCTATTTGGATTTTGGAGGCAGCACATTCCACATTTGTGTGTGTTACTCCAGCCCATTTATTGAGTGACCTGAAAGGCTGCCGTTTTGAGTGGGGTCCAGAACCAGAGAAGGTTCTGCAACAGGTCCAGGCTGCTGTGAAACCTGCTTTGCCACTTGGGGAATATGACCCAGCAGATCCAATAGTGGTTGATGTGTCAGTGACAAATAGGGATGCTCTCTGGAGCCTTTGTCAGGCCCTCATAGTTGAATCACAAGAAAGGACTCTAGGATTTTGAAGCAAGGCCCTGCCATTTTCTGCACATAACTACTCTCCTTTTAAGAGACAGCTCTTGGCCTGTTACTGGGCTTTGATGGAAACTGAACATTTGACTATGGATCATCAAGTCACCATGTGACCTGGACTGCCTATCATGATCTGAGTGCTTTCTGACCCATCTAGCCATAAAGTGGGTTGTGCACAGCAGCATTCCATCATCAAATGGAAGTGGTATATATATGATTGGGCTCAAGAAGGTCCTGATCGGACTCAAGTAAGTTATATGAGGAAGTGGCTCAAATGCCCATGGTCTCCACTTCTGCCAACCTGCCCTCTCCCCCAGCCTACATCTATGGCCTCATGGAGAGTTTCCTATGATCAGTTGACAGAGAAAGAGAAGACTAGGGCCTAGTTCACTGGTGGTTCTGCAAGATATACAGGCATCACATGAAAGTGGACAGCTGCAGCACTACAGCCCCTTTCTAGGACATCCCTGAAGGACAGCAGTGAAGGGAAATCTTCTCAGTGGGCAGAAATATGAGCAGTGCACTTGGTTATGCACTTTGTATGGAAGGAGAAATGGCCAAATGTGCGATTATATACTAATTCATGGGCTGTAGCTAGTGGTCTGTCTGGATGGCCAGGGACTTAAAAGAAGCATGACTGGAAAACTGGTGACAAAGAAATTTGGGGATGGACCTCTCTGAGTGGTCAAAAACCATGAAGATATTTGTATGCTATGTGAGTGCTCGCCAACAGGTGACCTCAGCAGAGGAAGATTTTAATAATCAAGTGGATAGGATGACCTGCTCTATGGACACCACTCAGCCTCTTTCCCCAGTCATCCCTGTCGTCACCCAATGGGCCCATGGAAAAAGTGGCCATGGTGGCAGATTACATATGGGCTCAGCAACGTGGACTTTCACTCACCAAGGCTAACCTGGTTACAACCACTGATAAGTGCCCAACTTGCCAGCAGCAGAGACAAACACTGAACTCTCGATATGGCACCATTCCTTGGGGTGATTATCCAACTACCTTGTGGCAGGTTGATTATATTGGACCTGACCCATCATGGAAAGGGCCAGGGTTTGCTCTCACTGGAATATACTTAACTCAGGATATGGGTTTTCCTATCCTGCATGCAGTCCTTCTGTCAAGACTGCCATCCATGGACTCATGGAATGCCTCATCCACCATCATGGCACTCCACACAGCATTGTTACTGTCCAAGGCACTCACTTTCTGGCTAAAGAAGTGCAACAGTGTGCTCGCGCTCATGGAATTCACTGGTCTCACCATGTTCCCCAGCATCCTGAAGCAGCTGGATTGATAGAATGGTGGAATGGCCATTTGAAGTCACAATTACAACTCCAACTATATGACAATACTTTGCAGGGCTGGGGCAAAGTTCTCCAGAAGGCTATGTATGCTCTGAATCAGCATCCAATGTACGGCACCGTTTCTTTCATTACCAGGATTCACAGGTCCAGGAATCAAGGGGTGGAAATGGAAGTGGCACCATTCCCTAGTGATCCACTAGTAAAATTTTTGCTTCCTGTTCCTGTGATATTATGTTCTGCTGGCCAAGAGACCCTAGTTTGAGAGGGAGGAATGCTGCCCCAGGAGACATAATAATGATTCCACTAAACTGGAAGTGAAGATCTGAAGATTGCCACCTGGACACTTTGGGCTCCTCCTGCCTTTAAGTCAACAGGCCAAGAAGAGAGTTACAGTGTTGGCTGGGGTAACTGACCTGGACTATCAAGATGAAATCAGTCTACTACTCCACAATGGAGGTAAGGAAGAGTATGCATGGAATACAGGAGATTCATTAGGGCGTCTCTTAGTATTACCATGTCCTGTGATTAAGGTCAATGGGAAACTACAACAGCCTGATCCAGGCAAGACTACAAATGGTCCAGACCCTTCAGGAATGATGTTTTGGGTCACTCCACCATGGGGTGGGGGGAGACCCTGCTGAGGTGTTTGCTGAAAGTAAAGGGAATACAGAATGGATAGTAAAAGAAGATAGTCATCAATACCAGCTACAACCACGTGACCAGCTGTGGAAACAAGGACTGTAATTGTTAGGAGTATTTTCTCTTTCTTTTGTTAAAAACATGTTTGTGCATGTATACACTTGTACTAAGAAAATATCTTAATTTTATTTCCTTTCTCCATTATCATGTGACATAAGATTTATTGACTTCGCATCAGCATTTAAGTATTGTTAAGTTTATGTAATAGTATTTTAGTTGGGGATTGATGCCTTTCTGCTTAAATAAAAGATAGTTGTTTTATGTTAGGTATACTTATGACCTTATTATTGTCTTTATTTCAAGATTATGTATGATCTCAGAAGATGTTGGATGTTTGTGGGTTCAAGTTAACAAGGGGTGGATGAACTTGTGATGGTTAATACTGAGTGTCAACTTTATTGGATTGAAGAATACAAAGTATTGATTCTGGGTGTATCTGTGAGGGTGTTGCCAAAGAAGACTAACATTTGAGTCAGTGGGCTGGGAATGACAGATGCACCCCTAATCTTGATAGGCACAATCGAATCACCTCCCAGCACTGCCAGAACATAAGCAGGCCAAAAATATGAAAAGAGAGACTAGCCTAGCCTCCCAGCCTCCATCTTTCTCTTGTGCTGGTTGCCTCCTGCCCTTGAACATCAGATCCCAATTTCTTCAGTTTTGGAACTCGGACTGGCTCTCCTTGCTCTTCAGCCTTTAGATGGCCTATTGCTGGACCTTGTGATCATGTGACCTAATACCTAATAAACTCCTCTTCATTCACACATATATATGTGTATATATATATAGAATAGTTCTGTCCCACTAGAGAACCCTGACTAATACAGACATTAAAAAGATTTTTTAATGTGGCTTAGATTGAAACACAGAGTTTGGAAACCATCCAATAAATTTGGAAGCCATCCACTAATTGTACAATATTCTTCAAAGGAGCTCAGTATGCTGGGTGTAGGATTGAATGAGAGGAAATTTAAAATTGATCAGGATCTAGAGAATTCTAAGGATGTGTGGAATAAGAACAGAATTGATAAGATTGATAGAAGATTGTTTAAATGATCAATCATACAGTCTAAATTGGAAAATATCCGTAGTCAATAAGGCAATGAGTAGTATTTACTGCTGCAGATTAGAATCAGATATGCAAACTACATACTTGTGAGTTTAGTAAGAAAAATTCACAAAGGATAAGCTTTTACACATTTATTTTTATTCAAAATGAAAAGGTCATTTTTCTTTTGTGATAAAAATTATTTAAGTTAAAGTATAACACCACCCAAAGACAAGTATCATGTCCTGGACAAGCTCTGTGCTCCATGCCAAGCATCTGGCTCAAGGAACAATGGAAATTAACATTTAGCCTTTCTATGCTGAAGGGAAGGGCATTTCAAATTCACACAGGCACCATAATGGTCAGCACTGGCCCTGCACAGAAGTAATCACTGTTAACATTTTAGTGAACAACTTCTATACATTATTCTATGCCATGCACAATTTTATGTAAATACGATCATATTAGGTGCACTATGCAAACTATTAAAAACTGAAAAATCTTCTTCCATCCCTTTATTTTGAGTCTATGTTTGTCTTTGCACATGAGATGGGTCTCCTGAATACAGCACACCAATGGATTTTGACTTTTTATCCAGTTTGCCATTCTGTGTATTTTGATTGCTTCATTTAGGCTGTTCACATTTAACGTTAATATTGTTATGTTTGAATTTGATCCTGCCACTTTGTTACTGGTTGGAACCATCTGATCTTTGACAAACCTGACAAAAACAAGCAATGGAGAGAAGATTCCCTGTTTAATAAATGGTGTTGGGAAAACTGGCTAGCCATGTGCAGAAAGCAGAAACTGGACCCCTTCCTGACACCTTACACTAAAATTAACTCCAGATGGATTAAATACTTAAACATAAGACCTAACACCATAAGAACCCTAGAAGAAAACCTAGGCAAAACCATTCAGGACATAGGCATAGGCAAGGACTTCATGATTAAAGCACCAAAAGCAATGGCAACAAAAGCCAAAATAGACAAATGGGATCTAATTAAACTTAAGAGTTTCTCCACAGCAAAAGAAAGAATCTTTAGAGTGAACTGGCAGCCAACAGAATGGGAAAAATTTTTTGTAATCTACCCATCTGATAAAGGGTTAATAATCCAGAATCTACAATGAACTAAAGCAGATTTACAAGAAAAAAAAATGAACAAACTCATTCAAAATTGGGCAAAGGATATGAATAGACACTTTTCAAAAGAAGACATTTATGAGGCCAACAAACATATGAAAAAATGCTCATCATCACTGGTCATTAGAGAAATGCAAATCAAAACCACAGTGAGATACCATCTCATGCCAGTTAGAATGGTGACCATTAAAAAATCTGGAGACAACAGATGCTGGAGAGGATGTGGAGAAATAGGAACACTTTTACACTGTTGGTGGGAGTGTAAATTAGTTCAACCATTGTGGAAGACAGTGTGGCGATTCCTCAAGTATCTAGAAATAGAAATACCAT
>CAUYQU010028723.1:0-18105 GCA_963574635.1 Cheracebus regulus
CTTTTTCTTTCTTTCTTTCTTTTCTCTCTCTCTCTCTCTCTCTCTCTCTCTCTCTCTCTCTCTCTCTCCACCCCTCTCTCTCTTCTCTCTCTCTCATTATTTCTCTCTCTATTTTTTTTTTTTTTGAAAGACTCTATACAAAAATTAGCTGGGCATGGTGGCAGGCACCTGTAATGCCAGCTACTCGGGAGGCTGAGGCAGGAGAATAACTTGAACCTGGGAGGTGGAGCTTGCAGTGAGCCAAGATAGGCAAGACTCTGTCCAAACAAAAAAAAAGAGAGAGAGAAAGAAAGAGAGAGAGAGAAGGGGGGGGAGAGAGAGAGAGAGAGAGAGAGAGAGAGAGAGAGAGAGAGAAAAGAAAGAAAGAAAGAAAAAGAAAAGAAAGAAAGAAGAAAGAAAGAAAGAAAAAAGAAAGAAAGAAAGAAGAAAGAAAGAAGAAAGAAAGAAAGAAAGAAAGAAAGAAAGAAAGAAAGAAAGAAAGAAAGAAGAAAGAAAGAAAGAAAAAAGAAAACTGGGCGCAGTAGCTCACGCCTGTAATCCTAGCACTTTGGGAGGCTGAGGTGGGTGGATCACCTGAGGTCAGGAGTTCAAGACCAGCCTGGCCAACATGGTGAAACCCCATCTTAAAAAAAAAAAAAAAGAAAGAAAGAAAGGCACTGGAGAAAGTTGCTGTGAGAACATAGATACCTGGTTGGACTTGAAGTTCAGGAAAAGTCTGTGATTGTGGAGAGGCATTGCCTGGGCTAACCCCTGTGCTGCATCTCATTATGCTGTTATGTTATGCTTATTTGGCACATACATATGCTGACAATTATGTGACTGTGGCCTCCCCTTAGGTAGCCACCAGAATTGCTGGGAGAGCTTTTCTTTACCAGGTAACCGAGATTCGGATTCTCTAGTCTAGGGTGGGATGTGGGCATCTGCCTTATCCAAAATCTCTAAAGGTGAATTTGGTGGCTAAGATTCTCTCTCTCACTTGGAGTAGTGCTGCTGTTAATTGCTCCCTTAATCACTCCAAGAAGTTCAGGGGAACACATTTAACAAGCCCAATCCTACTCCACTCTACTCTGATCACTCTTACCTCACCCCTAGCAGGGTCAGAGGAAAGCAAAGGAGTCTTGCATGGGTCCTAGCCTTTGCTCCTGTCAGGGAAAGTAGAAGACACCAGTGAAAAGGAGCAAGCTAGAGGAGAAAAGGGAAACTTGGCCAGGAGGATTTCAACTGCAACTGAAAGTCATTTCTGACCCTGGATCAGGCTGCTCTCCATGGGCATTTTCTGGGATGTGCCTTTAACAGCTCAATGCATACTAAAGAATAACTGCCTGACTCCTTGCTGTAAGAGGACAGAGGGTGCCTGAGAATAGCTACCATTTATTTAGCACTTACCTGTGCTACCAATTATGCTTAAATGCTTCATCATCTCACTCCATCCTTGCACAATCCTCATAATCAAGTAGGTGAATAGTAATATTCACCCACTATAAGATAATATTAATTCATTATATTAATATAATGAATAATTATTATTATTTTGTTGCTATTCTTATACCCACTTTAAAGATGGTTCACTTTGGTGAAACCAAAACACAGAGTGCAAATGACTTGCTCCCAGACTTCAGCAGGTAGGTAGCAGAACCAGGATTCAAATCTGGGTCTGGATGGCTCCATATACCATGTTCTCAATCACAGTTCTCAAGGTTGGAAAAGTTGCCCAGAAGGCAAAAGATTCAAAAAAAAAAAAAGGGCCGGGCATGGTGGCTCACACCTGTAATCCCAGCACTTTGGGAGGCCAAGATGGGTGGATCACTTGAGACCAGGAGTTCAAGACCAGCCTGGCTAACATGGCAAAACTCTGTCTCTACTAAAAATACAAAAATTAGCTGAGTGTGATGGCACACGCCTGTAATCTCAGCTAATTGGGAAGCTGAGACATGAGACTCGCTTAAACCCAGAGGTTGCAGTGAGCAGAGATCATGCTACTACACTCCAGCCTGGGAAACAAAACAAAGAGACTCTGTCTCAAAAAAAAGAAAAACAAACAACCAAAAAAAGCTGCGGGCAGGGAGAATCAATAATGCAAAGAACAAACTTTGCCTACTTTCTGTTTTCCCCGACTAAAAATTGACAGATGAAAATAGTTTGGCTAGGTGCAGTGGCCTCCTCCAGAAATCCCAGCTATGTGAGAGGCTGAAGCAAGAGGATCCCTTGAGCCCAGGAGTTCGAGGCTGCAGTGAGCTGTGATTGTGCCACAGCCTTCCAGCCTGGGGGACACAGTGAGACCTCATCTCTAAAATTAATAATAAAATTAAGACATACTTTGCAAAACACATGTGGGGCTGCTTGCAGCCGCTAGGTTATGGTTAATCAGAATATTGCTGAAGTCTCTCTTGGTGAAGGCTTTCTTTACTTAGCAATCTAATCTCTTAAATGGGTGTCACAACTTTTTTGTTTTGAGCAATTTTTAGAGTTAATGAAAGAGAATATTTCTTAAACAAGATTATACAGATTTTTTTTTACTTTAGTTCTGAACATTACACTAACTTTGGGCTCTAACTAAAATGTGCATGTGCTGTGCATTTGGTCTTCATGGTATAACAAGGAGTATGAGAGAGCTTAGAGATCTTAACTGATTTTTATATGAGTTATTTTTCTATTTCTTCATTTCAAACATATGTCCTTTGCCTTTCCCTGCCTACTTTCAGGATGGATGATGGCCGGCTCTTAGACTACCTTATGAATCATGATGAACTGATGGAGGAAAAAGTAGCTTTCTATATCCGCGACATCATGGAGGCTCTGCAGTACCTTCACAACTGCAGGGTTGCACATTTGGACATAAAGGTAATAAGAAGTGGGAACCTTGCAGGGAATACCTTAAATGGCCAAGTCCAACTTACCAGTCATTCCTCATAAGGAATATATATTAAATTCATTTTATTTACTTAGAGTAGAATGTTATGACTTTTTTTTTTTTTGAGACAGAGTCTTACTCCATCGCCCAGGCTAGAGTGCAGTGGAGCGATCTTGGCTCACTGCAACCTCTGCCTCCCGGGTTCAAGCAACTCTCCTGCCTCAGTCTCCCAAGTAGCTGGGATTACAGGCACTCACCACCACACCCGGCTAATTTTTGTATTTTCAGTAGAGACAAGGTTTCATCATGTTGGCCAGGCTGGTCTTGAACTCCTAGCCTCTAATGGTCTGTCCGCCTCAGCCTCCCAAAGTGCTGGGATTACAGGAGTCAGCTGCCATGGCCATCTCATTATGACTATATATATATATATATATATATATATATATATATATATATATTTTTAAATAAAGACAGGGTTTCACCATGTTGGTCAGGCTGGTCTTAAACTCCCAAACTCAGTTGATCTGCCCGCCTTGTCCTCCAAAGTACTTGGATTACAGGCATGAGCCACCATGCCTGGCCCCCATTATGACTATTAAAGAGAATCTGGGGCTGGGCACGGTGGCTCATGCCTATAATCTCAGCACTTTGGGAGGCTGAGGCAGGTGGATCACAAGGTCAAGAGATTGACACCATCCTGGTCAACATGGTGAAACCCCATCTCTACTAAAAATACAAAAAAATTAGCTGGGCATGGTGATGCACGCCTGTAGTCCCAGCTACTCGGGAGGCTGAGGCAGGAGAATTGCTTGAATCTAGGAGGCGGAGGTTGCAGTGAGCCAAGATAGCGCCATTGCACTCCAGCCTGGGTAACAAGAGCGAAACTCCATCTCAAAAAAAAAAAAAACAATAAAAGGGAATCTGGGTTGTCACACAATTTAGATGTATCATCCATGAATTAATTAGAATATACCAGAGCCACAATGACATCCAGTGTGAGAGAAGGTAGGGAAGTTCTACCTATCTAATCTAACTTCATAGAAGTAAGCCAACAAATGTCACCTTCTTTTCCATGCTGCTCAAAAAGAAGCCCTTGTTCTCCAAAATTAGTAATTTATTATTTCCTTGATTCAATGCAGAAGCAGTGTAATTAAGAAGACATGATTTTCAATGTCAAACAACTTCTCTGAAGTACTACCACACTCAATGTGCACTAAGTTCTAAGTTCAATATGATAGTTTGAAGTCTCCCATGCACTTCACGTAGTGCATAGGGAATTTTCCATACACTGTAGGCTTTATCAAAGAATAGCATAACCATGTTTGAATTAATGAGGTGGTTTAAGTAGTCAAAACAGAGGCCTGAACTTCCCTTCTCTTCTCCCTGCCTTCTTGGATCTCTGCAGCCTGAAAACCTGCTCATTGACCTACGGATTCCAGTGCCTCGAGTGAAGCTCATTGACTTGGAGGATGCTGTCCAGATCTCGGGTCACTTCCACATTCACCACCTGCTGGGGAACCCTGAGTTTGCTGCCCCAGAAGTCATCCAAGGCATCCCCGTCTCCCTGGGGACAGACATCTGGAGCATCGGGGTTCTGACATATGTCATGCTGAGTGGGGTCTCCCCTTTCTTGGATGAGAGCAAAGAGGAGACATGTATCAACGTATGCAGGGTGGATTTCAGCTTTCCCCATGAATACTTCTGTGGTGTGAGCAATGCTGCCAGAGATTTCATCAATGTGATCTTACAGGAAGACTTTCGGAGGCGGCCCACAGCAGCCACATGCCTACAGCATCCATGGCTGCAGCCCCATAATGGCAGCTACTCTAAGATCCCCCTGGACACCTCCCGCCTAGCATGCTTCATAGAACGCCGCAAGCACCAGAATGATGTACGGCCTGTACCCAATGTCAAGAGCTACATTGTCAACCGGGTGAACCAAGGGACGTAGCTATCTCCCAGCCCCTATGGTTTCACATAGAAGTGCAGTGTGAACCAAAGCAAGACTGAATGTGACTGTAAATAATTCTGTTCGTCATTTCACTCCGTGCAGTTCTCTGAATTGAGAGATGTACCTCTTAAACCTCGATAATAGTTATTCAGGGTCTGAGCAGCAGTAAAAGTCACCCTCAATCCAGGAGCTTTCCAGAAAGTCATTCTGAAGAAATAAAGAGGCAAAGGGTCACAGAAGTGTTCAGAAGAAGGACAAGGATAAGAACAATATTAGCTGTTATGAAATTTTAACTGTATCTTCCAAAATGTGTGGTTAACTGGGCAAACCTTAAGCTCACAAGAGTGTAAAAGTTCTCTAGCTTTGCTGAAATTTTAAGCAAAAAGTTCTATTTAATGGAGATGTCATGTATATCAACTATTCTGGTTTAGATAACTTAGATATAGTTTCTTAATAGGATACACATACACATACAGTATAATATATCCCATTCAGGTTTCAGAGTTTTCTAATATAAAGAGATATATATTAAATCAATCACAAGTAACTGAGTGCTCCAGTTAAGACAGTAATTTATTTACCGAAGCATTACATTGTTTTGACTAAGCACAATTAGATGACAAGTTTTTTAGAGCATTTTATAAATCTTGTATAGAAATCTTTTACCAGAACCTGTGCATTAAGAGAAAGCAATGTTGCCCTTTTGAATGAGAAGATTTTTTTCTGTCAATCACAGGTTTTTGATTAAGATAGATTCTTTCTGTGTATGAAACACTACCCCCAGATTTACTGGTAGCTCAGAGTTAATCTGGCAAGAAAGCCTGTGAGGAAATAAGTTCAAATACAGCATGAGCTGCAGGAGTATTTTTGTGTCTACACCAGGTTTGAAATAAGTAAACGAATATAAGAGATTCATACAAAAGGGCAAATGGAAACCTTTCCTACGGTTCCTATGAACAACATACCAATACTTTCTGATTTCTTCTACAACTGTAGAATACAGTTTTTCAGAAAGTTGGCTGGCTTTATTTCTAACTCCTTATTGAAGCTAAGGGGTGCTTACTAAAAGGAGGCAGCCATATAGGCCTTTTAAAGGCCTGTTCCTAAGTCCTTTCTAAAGCCATGGAACAAAACCTGATACATCACCTTAACAGAACATTAAGTTGTAACTGAGATTGCAATACCTGTCACCACTCAGCCACTGATAGTTCTCTGAACTAAAAGGACTAATTTTACTTCGAGGCCAATGCTGCTTTCTGGTGTATATTCTCCATACAAGATCATTATTAACTGCTCTTTTTCCCTCTGATGGAAAAAAAAATTAAACCTGGGCATTTCATGGGTTTTCTTTATTTTTGTTTGTTTGCGGGGGAGGGAGTTTGTTTTTTGTGTTTGTACATGATCCATCCTTAGTTTTCTAGAATGTGTGTTGAAATTGCTATTATACAAGTAAGATTTTAAAAATGTAACTCAAGTGTTTGTTCAAACCAGGTTTAATGGCATTGCTTCTCTCCTATAATGGGATAGAGAAAATTAAAATCTTGCAGTACAGAAGTGCAAGAAGAGAACTTATGAAGGATGAATAGAACTATAAATCTATCTAAATGAAAAAGAAATGGTGGAAACAAAACCTGAACTTTAACATATAAAGAAAACACTTGTTCCCACAGTGGAAATGTAAAATTAAAAATCATCATCATTTTTTTTTATTGGTTTCAAAGTCAACTTCCCCATTCACCCTCCACCTCATCCCATCCAAGATTATAGATTGATACCTTAGTGGAAAGTATAAGCAATAAGACTAGATAGCACTTAGTATTTTCGGGATTAACCAAATATATGGAAACCGACTCCGACTGTATCTAACTATACTAGTTTTCTAGTTTTCAAATGGCCCTGGGTCATTAAGCCTCACTCCCTCAGAGATCTCTCTTGACTGTCCCCTGTAGTCTTCATTTGAACCTTTATGTATGTACACTCTATGATACAATACATAAAAATTTAAGACATACTTACTAAAAATTCTTTTAGTAAACATGTTTACTGAAATGTTTTGAAATTTAAAACATATTTAGTAAATTTTTTTAGTAAACATGTTTTCATTATGTTTAAAAATTTTAAAACATCTTTATTAAAAATCCTTTTGGTAAACATGTTTACTAAAACTCTTTCAGTAAATATGTCTTCATTATGGTATACACATGAAGGAGGAAAGCCTGGCCCATAGGGTTTGTCATGAGACGGACTGTAGGCTCTGAGGATTCCCAATATCCATAAAGTCCAGCTTGGCAAGTTCTGTTCTGTCCACTGTGGATGACCTGAATCAAGATCCCCCTGCTGAGCCAGTCTTGAGTTTTTATAACAAGCTGAGTTCCTTCTTGAGAAGGCCAGGGCCCAGGACAGTGATGTGCAGACCATGGCAGGGGGCGGGAGGGGGAACAGGGGGTTGTTGAAATGATGTTATGGGGGCAGTTGACAGAATGTTAGACAGAACCCAAGCTTTCCTATCAGCTTTTACAACATCATTGGGAAGATCCAGATGTGGGGTTGCATGGAATTCCCCCAAGTACACACACTGGGGAAGTGAGAAGACAGGAAAGGAGGGACCTAGAAATGACGTAGGATGATTTTGGAGCCAAGGTACAATCATTAGACTAGAATGAACTTAATAGAGGCCCCAAAAGAAAGGGGGTGTATTTTATATAGTTTGATAACAGAGGGAAACTAACAGGGGAGGCTCCCTGTCTACAAAGCTCCTGGTCCCTCCCAACAGGGATAAGAGGGTAGTCTTGGTTCGAGAGTTCTCCAGAGCAAGTTGGAAATAACAAGGAATCCCAGACGATGGGCCTGAGGAATGTAGTTTAGGTTGTTCTGAGGGCAACTATGGTTAGGGACGAAGGATCAGGGACCACTCTTATTCCTGTTTTGGCAGAGAGATTTATTACTTGGTAGTAAAGAAGAGAGGAAAGAAGAGAAAATAGTCCCCTTCTATCATAATGATGGTAGTTCACAGTGAGAGTGAACTCCCAGCTGAAATGAGAAAAACAAACAATGGTCAAGGTTACAAGCTTCTTGCTTGGCTTATATTCATTGCATAGGGTTCTGAGGTTTTTGTTTTGTTTTATAAGGGTGCAACACAGAAAGAATGAAAAGATCAGGGACAACCCATAATAACTTTTAAGAAGTATTAATATAATGATTTCCTACATCTTCTGCATTTGTTTCAAATTAAATAGATATATATCCAAGTATAGCTGAATATGGTAAAATTTTTAAGAAAACAAATGGTAATGGTGGAGATGTCCTTCAGGTCGCTCTTAGCCATAAACGGTGTAAGGGGGAGTAGAGGAAGCAGAGGAAAACACTAGCTTCACTGCTTTGTGGTCCACAAAGCCTTTATAAATAGTAGTGCCTTTCAGAAGGGAGGATGGGAGATAAAGAAGTTCATTTCATTTAGATTTACTGATATTGCAGCATTTTTTATTTTAAAATGTCTTATAAATGCAAATGTCTGAATATAGGGGTGGAACCAGGAATTTTTGAGCTTCAATCTCAGCTATTCCTGATTCATCTTTTCTTACAGAAAGTCTTTGTTTTTTCTTCCCCAAATGTCCCATTGGTAAAATGGGAATTGGGGGATGGGGAAGGAGGGAGGACATTAATCTTACAGGAATGTTGAGAAATAACCTTGGTTGGGACATCTATAAAATACTTTGATTTTTTTAAAGTGCTACACACTGCCAGTGCTAAGAATTTTATTGATAGTAACTTTGAACATTCCAGGTTTTTAATATTCACATCTTTAGATACCATTTATAAACTCATGAGATTAAATTCTGCAAATTGCTTTCAGATTAAATTCTGTAAATTGCTTTTAGTTGGAGGTATTAGGTGCTCTTTGTCTAAATGTTATTTGGTCTTGCCTATAATTTTGATCATTTAAGAGCTTGTCTACCAAAAAGGGTTAGGAGAGCTGATGAAGTCTTGTGTCCATAAGCTGTTTTCTCAAGTATTTCTTATGGCAAGTGCAAAGAGTAAAATGCCCTCAAAAGCAACAGCTACCTTCTCTTAAGCTTTATGCTCTGGAAAAACAGACAGAGAAGAACCCAACAACCATTTTCCTCATTTGGGAGGGCAGAAGTGAGAAGAATTCATCTTCTCATATCACAACTTATTTTTTACAGTCTCACAGGAATCTATTATAAGAGGCAAGTTGAATGCATAGAAATGAATTGGACTGTTCATTTTTGGAGGACAAACCTTGAATCTTTTTTTTTAAGGTGGCTGAGTCTTTCAGGAGTTGCATATTTGCTGTCCCATAACCCCCATGATTAGATCCCATGAGTTAGGCATTACTTTTTTCTTGCCTCTGTAGAAGAGCATGGCAATTTGTGAGAATATGAGGAAGTAAATATAAACTAAATTTTAGTTATTTCTGTGCATTAACTAAAACTTTGCCTCATGCATTTAATAGAGGAAGAAATACTTTGTAAATAAGAGGTCTTTGTAGAGGGGCAAAGTTCAAACTCACCATGTCCTTATTCAGTGTGTACAACGAATTGTGCTGGATGAGTTTTGAGGAATGTAGACCTTCCTTTCTCTCCTGGGTCACACCTCCATGGAGTCTGGGTTAGACAAACACAGTATGTGACCTTTCAGTGGATTTATTTATAAAACCGCACCTTGATTTTTCTTCACTATTTAAAGTCTAGGGATGATTTGAGGATGAATGATTAAACAAAGGGTGAGCCTAGAGAAGACTGAGCTCACACATGCTCCATCCAGAAAAGGAAAGCTACTATGTTAATATTTATTTTCTAAAATTAGTAAGACTCTCAGTTGTTTCATTAATTCTAAAGGGTTAAAAAGGGCTGAAATTTGTTTATAGCACTAAATGTTTTTAATAGGAAATATTACATAAAAAATTTATACAGAAGTAGTAGAACACAGAATTCTCATAAGAACATATTTTCTATGAAAGGCGTTTCTTCCTCATCTTCAATAACTATAAAGAAGTTAGAGGAGAGAAAAACGCAGTCACTCCAAGGCAACTTATTCATCTTTGAGGGATATTATGAAAAGTCTGAAATTAATACGCACAGGCTATTGCGTTTTTCTGTGAGAAATGTGCCCATTTACTGTGAGATTCTAAAACGTGTTCAGATTTAGGTTTTACTCAAATGATCAAGATAACAGTTTAGCTGGATAACTGCCATTTCAGATAGTAAGGTTAGCTGAGAAAAGGAAGCATGGTAGAAGAAATGCAAATAACAATTCTTGGAATGCCAACCCCTGAGGCTTAGTTTAACCAAGCTAATCTGTTGGCGCAGGGATAGCCAGCATAGGAGTTTCCATCAATACCTGACTTCCATCAAGAATTGAGTCCATGTTCTGGAGTATTATGGAGACTGTTACTATGACCTCAAAGACTGTTTCTAGGAACCTGAAATTAACAAAACATACATCTTCTCTTACTAACAAGCCATATCTGTCATCTCTATGTTTGATTTTTCTGACCCTGGTGCTTTTACTTCTGTTTCTGCCAAACTTCAGCCTACTCTATGGGGAAGGTGAGTAAAACTAATAGAACAAATAAGAAGACTGTGAAAAAACCTAAACATACTCTTCAGAATGAGATCCTGTTCAGAGAACAGTAGTGATCAAAGTGCAAACTGTTGGAAAATACGGATATATGTACATCTGTACATGTATATAGTGTATAATGTGTATGTATATGTTATTGCTCATATGCAGAAATCTATCCATTTGCAGACAGCCCAGGTGGGTCAGTTTTTCTATTGGAAAACCATTTAGGGCCATTCAAAACCATTAGGGCTAATTTGTGGAGACAAACTCTACTCATTTGGGAATTAATTTGCTGTCTTTTGACGTCCACAAAGCCAAACTAACAAAGTGTGAAACATAAAGGGGCCATCAGTGAGGTTATTCTGTTTATCTGGACTTTATCATTATAGTTGAACTATCAGTAGTCAATTTGCAAACTGTATTGGCATCTCTTGGTTTTGAGTGACCCCTGCCCCCAAGTCTTTTGAGAATTTGGAGTGGGCTTCACTGGCCATTCAGACAAAGGGCCTTATTCATAAGTGGACAGGTTTCCCCATAGGGACCATCACACATATACATATAAGTACGTACTTCCATCAGGCTTGTAATAATTGATTTAAAATCACTCCACAGTATTGATAGATAGCTCTATATTTTCAAGGTGCAGAAGAATTCCACAGCCTTAATTATTTCAGTGTCTTGCTGGTCTGCCTTAAGTGTATCTTCTGGATTTTTGGTTGTTTTATTATTTTTAAAATTTTTCTGCTGTTGTTCATTTTGTATGCACACAATGTCGTTTTGTAAAGGTAGGTTGTAAATATTTTATTTGTAAGTCAAAATCACTCATGTGTAATGTTGTAAAGTGATGACCTGCTGTCTTGTTTCTGCTACAGTAAATGTTATAAGTTATGGATGAAACTTCAAAATGTACATCTCACATGTTATGCATTCCTATAAATATACTATACTAAAGATACTATATAGTCGTCCTTTTTTTTTCTAATTAAACCTTTGTTCAAAGAAAAGAGTAATTTTTTTCTTTCTTCTTCCAAATATATGAAAGACTTTGAAAAGGTAAAAATATTACATAATTATTACAACACTTTTGGCCTAGGATTTTAGAAATAAAGCAGTGGAGTATTCTAAGCCATTTACCCAAAAATGCCAAGGAAACCTCAGGGCCGGGTGTGATGGCTAGCACCTGTAAATCCCAACACTTTGAGAGGCCAAGGAGGAAGGATCTTGAGCCCAGGAGTTCGACATCAGCCTGGCCAACATAGGGAGACACCCACCTCCTCCAAATAACCCACATATTAAAAAATTGTTTAAAAAATTAGCTGAGTGTGTTGGTGTACGCCTGTGGTCTCACCTTGGGAGGCTGAGGTGGATCATTTGAGCCCAGGAGGTAGATGCTACAATGAGCTGTGATTATGCCACTTCACTCCAGCCCAGGCAACAAGTCAGACCCTATCAAAATACAAACAAACAACAACAAAAACAAAAAAAAAACCCTTGGGCTGTTGTTAATTTCAGGTGATAATACTGTTGTTTTAGTATTAAATTTAGTATTTAATGCCTGGTGTTTCAGGTGATAATACTGTTGGAATGTTTAGAGGATATTTTGGGCTGGTTCTCACAGGTTTATACATTCTGGTGTGGACTCCAGCAATCTAGGTTAGCCTATGCAGACATGATCAGACTTTGAAAGTTTAAATATGCCACCCAAGTGCAAATGAGGCTGATTCATGTTACACTGTCAATTAGCCAGACTGTTAAAAAGTGTTTTGATTAGCTTACTTTGCCAAGAAAATCAAAAAAAGTTTTAACGTTTGGCTTCTATTTCATCAAGATTTAATTGCGTTTATTTGTAATGAGAGACACTTGTCAAAAGCATGGGCTTTTCACGTTGGCTCATCAGCACAATCTCCTTAGAGAAAATACAGATAATATGGTCAGATGCGGTGGCTCACACCTGTAATCTCAGCACTTTGGGAGGCTGAGGCGGGTGGATCACCTGAGGTCAGGAGTTCAAGACCAGCCTGGCCAACATGGTGAAACCCCGTCTTTAAAAAAAAAAAAAAAAAGAGAAAATATAGATAATAAAGAATATTAGAAATGAAATCAGAATCTGGTTGATGAATTAGAATCATAAGCCCCTTATGGGCTTTTTTTAAATCTAGAATTTTTATATATTTTAGCATCTATATAGCTTAAAAGCCCATTTGTAATTATTATTTCATGTAATCCCAATAAATTATTAAGAAGTAACTTATTTGGAGTAGAGAAAATGAGTCACAGAGTCTAGGTGATTGTTCAAGGTCACTAAGACATTCACTGGAAGATAACATTTTTTGTTTAGACAGGGTCTTACTCTGTCACTCAGACTGAATTGCAGTGGCACAATCACAGCTCACTGTATGTAGCCTCAACCTCCCAGGCTCAAGTCATCTTCCTCCCTCAGCCTCCCCAGGAGCTGGGATCACAAGTGTGTGCCATGATGTCTGGCTAATTTTTTAATTTTTTTTGAAGAAACAGAGTCTCACCATGTTGCCCAGGCTGGTCTTAAACTCCTGGGCTCAAGACATCTTTCCGTCTCTGCATCCCAAAGTGCTGGGATTATAGGCATGAGCTAGTAATCTGGCTCCAGCAATCTGCAGCCAATAATACTGCACCTGGCCCTAGAAGATAACTTTAAATGTGTATTTGTGTGTTTCACTGTGCCTGTGTCTGTATAGTGTGGGTCAAACAATAATAAATGATTAAATAACAGTACTTCAGCCTGTATTTTTTAGAGGGGGAGTGGTTGAGAGGAATGACCAATTCAGTTATGGAATATTAGCAAAAGCCCTAATACAAATGATAATCTGAACCCCCCAAGCTCAGTCTAAAATAGATAGCAGAGTAGAATATACAAGGGATTCAGTGAGCAGTATAGAGCTAAGTCCATGGAAAGGCTCTAGACTGAACTATTGCATGAAGTTTTACATTAAAGGAAACTCTTTAGGATAAATACCTAAACCTGTAAGACTAAATATTGGTTAGAGTCAAGATCCTTTACCCAGCCTAAGTAAATGAAATGGAGAACACAAAATGAATTGGTACAATCTATGTTCCACTAGCTTTTTTTTTTTTTTTTTGAGACAGAGTCTCGCTCTGTCACCAGGCTGGAGTGCAGTGGCTTGATCTCGGCTCACTGCAACCTCCACCCACCGGGTTCAAGAGATTCTCCTGCTTCAGCCTCCCAGGTAGCTGGCTTTAAAGGCATGCACCACCATGCCTGGCTAATTTTTGTATTTTTTGGTAGAGACAGGGTTTCACCATGTTGGCCAGGCTCGTCTCAAACTCCTGATCTCAGGTGATCCACCTGCCTCAGCCTCCCAAAGTGCTGAGATTATAGGCTTGAGCCACCATGCTTAGCCACCCACTAACTTTTTATAAAGTGTTTTTGAGTGAACTATCTCACTGAATCTTCATAGTGATCTTTGAAGAAAGCTAATATTATTATCTTCATTCTATTTTTGAGAAAATTGAGACTCATATAGCTCAAAATGCATCGCCAAAGATCACTCAGCCAGTAAGTAGAGCTAAGAGTAAAACCCATGTGTTTTGGTTTGAAACTTCATGTTCTTTGTAGTGCACAATATTGCTATGCCTTATCTGGTCCTCTTTTCTTAAAAAAGTATTTATTATAGCTGACACATGATCATTGTATACACTTATTGGGTACATAATTCTATTTCAATACACACAATGTACAGGGATCAAATCAGGGTAATTCGTATATTCTTCACCTTAAATATTTATCATTCCTTTGTGTTGGGAACATTCAAAATCCCCTCTTCTAGCTATTTGAAAATATATAGTAAATTATTGTTGCCTACAATCACCCTACAGTGCTATAGAACACTAGGACTTATTCCTTCTATGTAGCTGTAATTTGTATCCTTTTTTTTTTTTTTAATAAGACAGGGTTTCACCATGTTGGTCAGGCTCGTCTTGAACTCCCAACCTCGGGTGATCCACCTGCCTTGGCCTCCAAAGTGCTTGGATTACAGGTGTGAGCCACCATGCCCAGCCTGTAATTTGTATCTTTTAACCACCCTCTACCCTTCCCAACCTCTAGTAGTTACTATTCTACTCTCTACCTCCATGAGATCAACTTTTTTAGCTTCTGCATATGAGTGAGAACATTTAGTATTTACCTTTCTTTTCTTGTTTTTCTGTTCTTGGCTTATTTCACATAACATAATGTCCTTCAGGTTCATCCACCTTGCTATGAATGACAAGATTTCATTCTTTATGTGAATTTAAGGGTTATTTTCCTTAAGCTAGAATAAAGTATTGCCTTATATACACAATGGAGAATTTCTCTAAGGGATTTGTTTGTAAAGACCAAATATATTTGGATTTTCAGATTGTCTAGCAGTATTATTCTCCTAGGTAACCCTGATACCAATCAATTCACCGTTTCTAACTCTCCTCCCTTCCTCCTTCCCTTACCTTTCTACACCTATTACCTAAGCATTTGAGATATGCCAAACCAGGAAGCAGAGTACAGACAAAAGAGGTAACGAATACTGTAATGATCTAGGTGCTATATATTCCTATGTGCAAACTGCTATGACCCTGTCACATAATAGATGCTATGAAGTTAATAAAATAATTGAGTCAAGGTCCCTGTCTTTGAGAACTTGTATTCTATTTGGAGAAACATGGGGGTTAAATCGTGGCTAATAACTAGCAAATTATAACATGCTAGGCCAAGGAGTAGAGATAATTAAGAGAAATTAGTCGAGAAGGCACTGGCTGTTAAAAAAAGGAGCAGGATTTATGCAGACTCTCATGAAGGTTGGACTTAATGATCCTACAGTCAAACTAGCTGTTCAGGGCTTTGAAACCCAGCGACCCCATCCAGAAGAAACCAGGAGAAGCACAAATTGGCGGTAGATTGGCTACCACCCATCGACCCTTGAGCCCTGGGAAAGCCAGAATTGAGCGCAGCAAGCCAGGGAAGCGGCCGGCGAGGCACGCGGAAGGGGCGGGGCTTCGCGGGCGACGTCATCGGGGCGCCAGCGTCTCCGGGCGCCGGAGGCCTGGTGCGCCTGGGAGTTTGAAGCAAACAGGCAGCGCGCGACTATGGCGGCCGCTGGTGTAGCTTTGGGGCCCTTGGTGACGGGTCTGTACGACGTGCAGGCTTTCAAGTTTGGGGACTTCATGCTGAAGAGCGGACTCTCCTCCCCCATCTACATCGATCTGCGGGGCATCGTGTCTCGACCGCGTCTTCTGAGTCAGGTGCTTGCCCAGGAAGGGGAAGGACGGGGCTGGGGGGCGGGAAAGAAGACCAGGAAATGTAAGAGGGGGACAGGAATTGGGCCGTGAGTGGGAGCAAAAGAGCCAAGCAGACAGGCCGACCTACTCTTGGTCTGGGGAGTAAGCATGAGAAGCACAGAGGCCAGGGGTTGTTGGGCTCTTAGCCGTCTGTACTTTCACCCACAGGCTTACTACACGTGTTTTGCAAAAGTCGGGAGGCCCAGTTTGGACCATATCTGGCACTGAAGCACACTTGGATCAATTCTGTGTTTTTAACTCTAAGAAAATTAGACTTGCGGCCGGGCGTGGTGTCTCAACGACTGTAATCCCAACACTTTGGGAGGCCTAAGTGGGTGGATCACCTGAGCCCCAGGAGTTCGAGACCAGCCTGGGCAACATGGCGAGACCCCCCCCCCTCCCGCCCGCCCGACTCAGCTCTCAGAAAATTTAGCTGGGTGTGGTGGCGCACGCCTGGGACTCTGAGGTGAGAAGGTCACCCGAGCCTGGGAGGTCAAGGCTGCAGTGAGCCGTTGTTGTGCCACTGCACTCCAGCCTGGGCGACAGTGAGACCCTGCCTCAAAAAACAAGCATATAGACCGGAAAAACGTGGGTGGGCAGAGAATTCAGTAGCTGGAAAAATACTAGTGAGAAAAGAAAAATAGAACAATCTGAACCATGTGATGTATGCAGACTTTATCAGAACCCAGAGAGACTTCAGCCATACTCCCCCATGCAGCCCTTGGGACAATTATTTAAAGGAATTTTGTCCGTGACTAGCTGTCTCCCCCATTATATTCATGTACCTGCAATTTGTGATAAAAAGAACAATGTATAGCCTATCAGTTGCTTGTGTTATTGTTTTATTTTTGAGATGAGGTGTCTCTTACCAAGGCCTGGAGTGCAGCCCTGTAATCAGCTCACTGCAGTCTGGAACTCCTGGGCTTCAGAGATTCTTCTGCTTCAGGCAAGCTTCATGCCTGTAAAACCAACACTTTGGGAGGCTGAGGTGGGCGGGTCATTTGAGGTCTGGAGTTTGAGACCATCCTGGCCAACATGGTGAAACCCTGCCTCTACTAAAAATGCAAAAATCAGCCAGGCATGGTGTTGCACACCTGTACTGTAATCCCAGCTACTCAGGAGGCTGAGGCAGGAGAATCGCTTGAATCCAGAAGGCAGAGGTTGCAGTTAGCTGAGATCCAGCCACTGCACTCCAACCTGGGCAGCAGAAGGAGACTGTCTCAAAAAAGAGAGAGAGAGATCCTCTTGCCTCAACCTCTGAGTGACTGGGACTACAGGTGTGTGCCATCATGCCCACCTAATTTTAAATTTTTTTTTGTAGAGAGGAGGTCTCACTATATTGGCCAGGCCTGGTCTTGAATTCCTGGCCTCAAATGATCTTCCGGCCTTGGTGGCCTCTCAAGTAGCTGGGACTACAAATGCCTGGTGGCACTTCAGTTATTTCAGTTATTATTGGTGAACATAGGAACTGCCTCTTCTTTTGCTTTAAAAGTCTACTTGTAACTACTGTAATCAAAACCTATAGTCAAGGCAACTTAATTTTTTTTTTTTAATTGTACTTTAGGCTCTGGGGTACATGTGCACATCCTGCATCCAGCAGGACTGTTGCATAGGTACATATATGCCATGGTGGTTTGCTGTCTCCATCCCTGTCCCTGCCCCATCACCTACATCAGGCATTTCTTCTGGTGTTATCCCTCCCCATCCTCCCGCTCCCCGCAATGTCCCTCCCCTCCCCTCCACCTCCCCCACCAGCCCAGTGAGTGTTGTTCTCTTCCCTGTGCGTAAGTGTTCTCATTGTTTATCCCTTGCCTGTGAGTGAAAACATGCAGTGTTTGGTTTTCTGTTCTTGTGTCAGTTTGCTGAGAATGATAGTTTCTAGATTCATCCATGTCTCTACGAAGGGCACAGACTCATCGTTTTTTATGGCTGCATAGTATTTCATGGTGTATATGTGCCACATTTTCTTTCTTTCTTTTTTTTTTTTAGAAAAAGAAAAGGAGAAAGAAAGAAACAGCAAAAGAAGAAAAAAAGAATGAAAGAGAGAAAGAAAGAGGAAGAGAATGGGATTCTTGTTTTATTGCTCAGGCTAGAATACAGTCTAAAAATGGGTATTAAAAACCTCTTTTATGCCAATAATTGTGCTTAACAATGGAGACAAGAAGGAATAGGGGATGAAAATAACAAATAGGCAGCCAACCAATATTTTATTTAAACCTGTGAAATGCTATGCAATTGCTGGGGAGTGATTTACTTCCAATTATGTGGGCACTTTTAAAATAGGTATAATGTGATACTGAGAAAAATGTATGTTTTGTGGATTTGTGGGAGGAGAGTTCTGTAAATATTTGTTAAGTCTAGTTGTTCCAGGTCTGAGTTCAAGTCCTGGATATCCTTGTTAATTTTCTAT
>CAUYQU010028729.1:0-34089 GCA_963574635.1 Cheracebus regulus
AATTGGCACTGTGGCGACCCGCAACGCTAGCCAAATCAGCAGCGTTGAAATTCGTGGTGCTTTTCTGCCCGGGGGTCTCCGGTCTGGCTTCTCAGTCCCTTTTTCAGTCAGCTGGATGAACTGCTCTGACTTCCCAGAGCTGAAGACATCATCCAAAAGGAGACTCAGTCCCGTTTACTCCGCCACAGATAGCTTTTCATCCCTGAAGTCTCTTATAATGTATCGAGAGATAGACTTATTTACCTTTGGAATGAAAATAAGACAGATAAATTGATTTCTCTGGGAAATAGCAATAAGCAGATATAAATTGCTTTTTTTTAGACTCACCATGCATTTTGCAAATACTTAAGTCTTTTTGGATCTGATTTTCCCTTAATATTTTTTGTGACATTTTCATGCATACACAAAAGTTGAAAAATTTGCTCTTAATACATTGAATGTCCATATACTCGCCTATCTGTATGGATAGATGTGATGAAGCACATAGAGCAAAATGTGAACAATTAAGTCATCTTTTCTCAGGTAAAAGTATTCCAAATGATCAGTTTAATGAAAGAGTAATGGAAGTTTCCCCTCCTGTAGTAGCTTTTCTGATGTGAAACTGTCCTGTCATTCTTAGGATAAAGTCTACTTGGTATGATGTATTATTACTTCTTAAGGTACAGCTGGATTCAGTTTGGTAGTGTTTTATGCTTAGGATTTTTGCATCTATTTTTACAAATGGAATTGACCCCTAGCTTTCTTTTTTTGTAGTGTTTTATTTTTGGTGTCCTTGATGAATGAGTTAGGAAGCATTTAAATAAATGTTTTGGGGATTTAATATTTATTACAGGAATTACCTGCTCCCCAAAGTTTGGCTTGAACTGGACAATAAAATTATGTGAAGCTGATGCCTTTTGTAGAGCAGATCTTTGGCTGCCTTTTCACTTTTTTCTTTGGTTAATAATTTGTTCATTTTTTTCACCTATATTTGATTTAGGCAATTTTTATTCTCCTAAGAAATTACCTATTTTGTTTTTCTCCCTCTCTTTCTCTCACTCTTCCTCTCCTTCCCCCTGCCCCTTTCCCCTCTCCTTTCTTTCTTTCTTTTTTTTTTGAGATGGAGTTTTGCTCTTGTTTCCTAGCCTGGAGGGCAATGGTGGGAGCTCAGCTCACCGCAACCTCCGCCTCCCTGGTTCAAGCGATTCTCCTGCCTCAGCCTCCTGAGTAGCAAGGATTGCAGGCATGTGCCACCACTCCCAGCTAATCTTGTATTTTTAGTAGAGACTCTGTTTCTCCATGTTGGTCAGGCTGGTCTCGAACTCCTGACCTCAGGTGATTCACCTGCCTTGGCATCCCAAAGTATTGTGATTATAAGCATGAACCATTGCACCCAGCCCCTTCTCCTTTCTTGATCAGACTGTCCTCTGTCTGGAGTGTTTCTTCCTGGATAGATGGGCAGACTTCATCTTATGCTCTAAATAGCAGCATTTTCATTCTTTGGATCCACCCTGAGAGCATCCTGTTCTTTCTGTGCTAAATGAGGTTCCTCCTGGACAGCATCCCTGCTTGTTCTGTGATGATATGGCAAGTGATGGGACCATGTCCTTCATTTTTGTCTTCTAGGCACAACCACAAATCTTTGTACTTGGAAGGCTGAATCAGTAGTGGGGACTAGGGCTGGGTGACAATGGGTTTATGGGCTTGGGTCCTTATAGTAGCATGTTTCACTCTTCATCCTCATTGTGTGGCCACTCCTTATAGGTATACACCTTATCATGTTGAACTTAGGAGTGACCAGGTGACTTGATTTGCCAGTGAGCTATGGTCAGAATTGTCTCTTTGGGTAGAATTTTTAAGCACTTGTGTATGGTTCTCCATCTTTTGTCTTCCTCTGCCACTTCTACTGGCCATTTTCCAAATAGGGGCTGCACTTTAGCCCCAGTCCTTGAGTTAAGATGAATTAGTTGACAGGTAATAGTCATGGAGTCTGATGAGAAATAAACCTTCATTACATTAAGTCACTGAGATTATGTGGAGGTTATTATTATAGAATAACTCAGCCCAACCTTGAGCCAGGCTCTGACTTTTGGTAGCTGTGTAATCTTAAAGACAAAGCAGCCCTTGGTGCCCCGGTTTCCTCCTTTGTGAGATGGAAAGAATAGCAGCATCCACCTCTTGGCTGTGTTGTGAAGATTATCAGAAACTGCACTTAGTGGCCAGTTGCTTGTGCCTGTAATCCCAACACTTTGAGAGGTCGAGGCTGGCAGATCACAAGGTCAGGAGTTCAAGACCAGCCTGGCCAACATGGTGAAACCCGGTCTCTACTAAAAATACAAAGAATTAGCTATGTATGGTGGCAGGCGCCTGTAATCCCAGCTACTCAAGAGGCTGAGGCAGGAAAATTATTTGAACCTGAGACTGTGCCAGTGCATTCCAGCCTGGGCAATGGAGCGAGAGTCTGTCTCAAAAAAAAAAAAAAAAAATCTGCACTTAGTACAGATCTTGCTTTACAAATGTTAGCTACAGATACTAGTGTTACTAGGAGAATGGCTTTCTCAGCTTCGGCTAAGTTGTACTATAGGTATACGCTGGATTTAGCTCTGTACCATGACCTTTTACAATAGAACCACAGTCCCTTTGGGGACATGCTGTTCTGAGAACAAGAGAAATGGTAGAATTCTGCAGTGCTTAGAAATGGCATTGTCACTTTCACTCACATTCATTTTCTAAGGCAAGTTACAAGGTCAAGCCTGATGTCTGGGACAGGGAAGTACAGTCCTTTTATAGAGCAACAAGAAATTGGGAACGATGATAAAATCTACCCCAAAGGCCTCTTTTATCCCTATCACTAGAATTAGATTAGCAAAAAGACTGAGATTCATTTCATCTTCCAAGAATCATCACAGTTTAGTAAAGACAGTCCTGTATATAGAGAAATTGCAATATGGTATGATGCCCAGGTTTGACAAAAGAGAGAGTGATCATCTCTGCCTGTGGTGTTGGGGGATGAATTACCAGAGCTGCTTAGAGGCCCCAGCTAGTCTCAGAAGGGTACTAGGCAACAATAGGCCTGTAGTCATTTGGGGTAAAATCTTATTGTCTGAAGAGCTTCTGAAGGTGGCATATCTCCTAGTACCACCTGCCTTCTTTGGGACCACATCAGTGTAGGACTTTGACTTGGGTCCATCAGTCTACACAAATGCACATCTCTGATAAAGTCATGTGATAGGCATGCATAGAACTGGAAGCTGTGGGGGTTATGTCTTCAGAGTAATTGTGAGACCTGGAGCTCTCTCTTAAGTAAGAAGGACTGAATTTTGATCTCCTAAATGCCTCAGAATACAGGGATATAGGAATTTTTTTTTTTTTTTTTGAGACAGGGTCTCACTCCTGTCATCCAGACTAAGTACAGTGGCACGATCTCAGCTCATTGCAGCCTCAACTTCCTGAGCTCAGGTGATCCTCCCACCTGAGCCTGCTGAGTAGCTGGGACTATAGGCATACACCACCATGCCCAGCTAATTTTTGTATTTTTTATAGAGATGGCATTTTGCCATGTTGCCCAGACTAGTCTTGAACCCCTGAGCTCAAGCAATCCACTTGCCTTGGCCTCCCAAAGTACTGGCATTACAGATGTAAGCCACTGTGCCCGTCCAAGACATAGGGAATTGAATATAGATGGAAACTTGGGCTGGGGCAGGGGAGTCAGAAGCTGAGTTCTGCATGCACTGGTTGGTCTGCAGGAAACATTCAGAGGCTCTTTCTCCACAGGCGTTATGTTATATTCTGTCTTCTGACTCAGGCCTCAGGTCGTAGCAGAGACTGATCCAAAACACAGAATTTGAATCTGAGGTGCAGAGGCAGAAGAAATAAATTTTGAGAGCTAAGGGATGGTGGCAGAATATAAGCATGAGGGCCTAGAAATGAAGGTAGAGTGAATGAAGGTAGAAAATCCAGGGAACTCCTATAGACAGAGACTCCATGTTTGTTGAATAAGGAGGGTGTGAGAGGACAGGATCCCTGTTGAAGAGGCATAGGCCTAGGGCCCACAATAAAAGCCCCAGCAATATCACATTGCTTCTTCATCCCACAGGTCATGGCTGCATGGAAAAAAGATGGGCTTTTACAATTAAGATTGGAAGAAGTCACCACAGGCAGCAGAATCCATCTTGAGATGAAATAACATGCACCTGGACCTCTGGCAGAATTTCAAGGCACACACTGGGCTGACCCTGGGGCCATGATGTTGCCTTATCCTTCAGCACTGGGAAATCAAGACTGGGAGGAGATTTTCCTTTCAAAGAATGGGGAAAATATAGAGACCATGAAGAAACTGGCTCAAAATCATAAAGCAAAAGGTAAGAATTGTTGAGGGGCTGGAGAGATGAAGAGGGAGCCAAGACTCCAGGTTCACCTAAGAATGCTTAAGAGGTCACCTCTGAGTAAAGTGACTCCTTCCTAAGGCTCAGAAGAGCTGCTCAGGGAGTGTCATGGTGGCGGGGAGGGGGGTCTGGTTTCTCATGGCTTCTTTTTCTTCCCCTAGGCTTGCCTTCTAATGATACTCACTGGCCCCAGGAAAAGAAGGGAAAGGCCCAAATAGTGGTGAGTTGGGGGTTACATGTTTTTTCCTGAATTGCTTTCTCATTTCACAGAGAACAGACGTATATTCTCTTTCTTGGGAAGGGAAAAGCTGATCAACATCTGGCTAGATGAGTGAAGCATTAGGCTTTGTTGAAAAAAGTTGTTAAAATACATAGTAAAGACAAGGATTTTACAGATCCCATTTAATAACCTAAACTTTAAAAAAAATGTACATTCCAGACCCCATCTGTTCATTTTCATTTTTCTCTGTAATCAAAGATTTCTTCCATTTTCTCCTTTAAATCTTCACCACTCCCTACTGCCCAGCACTAGCCTCAAGTCCATGATGCTTTTATTCCTTCTGCAGCCCATTGTCTGCTGTTCTGTCTCTGAATTCCTTCCTTGTGAATCCTCAAGGTCACTGTCCTAAACACTCCCTGAGGTTTACAAACTAATTCACAAATCGTTTCTCCAGTGAAATTGTATGTGTCAAGGGCCTGGAATGTGTTCTGTGCTCAGTTATGCCCCTCACAGGTTTTAACAGAAAGCCAGGCGCCAGGCGCGGTGGCTCAAGCCTATAATCCCAGCAGTTTGGGAGGCTGAGGCAGGCGGATCACCTGAGGTCAGGAGATTGAGACCAGCGTGACCAACATGGAGAAACCCCATCTCTACTAAAAATACAAAAAATTAGCTGGGTGTGGTGGCACATGCCTGTAATCTCAGCTACTTGGGAGTCTGAGGCAGGAGAATCACTTGAACCCGGGAGGAAAAGATTGTGGTGAGCCGAGGTTGAGCCATTGCACTCCAGCCTGGGCAACAAGAGCAAAACTCCGCCTCAAACAAACAAACAAAAAACAGAAAGCCAGGTATGCAGTAGTGCTCAGAAGAACTTCATATGGAGAACCGTGTACTCTGACAAATTACATCAATTTGCATATCCAGGCTCTCCAGGGCCGCCAGCTGTGCTCCACACACAGGGAAGATTGATGGTGGTTTGCTATACATTAATTTACTGGTTGTTTGTAGGTACCAGTTACATTCAGGGATGTGACTGTGATCTTCACGGAAGCAGAATGGAAGAGACTCAGTCCAGAGAAATCTATACAAAGAAGGGATGCTGGAGAATTACAGGAATCTTCTCTCACTGGGTGAGGCTGTGTTCTTTCCTTTCCTTTATTAATTCAGTAGAGATTTATTGATCACCTACTATGTACCACAAAAAATGTTCTAGACATTTACAACACACTAGTAAACAAAATCGTAATCCCTGCCTCCATGGGGCTTACTTTCTAGTATAAGGAGATAGACAACAAAAAGCTCTATATACAGGGATATTATAATATGGTATGTTAAAAGGTGATAAGTGAAACATAGTAAAAAATAGTAAAATAAGGCAGGATAAAGGGGTATTGGGTGTGATAGGGTGGCTGGCTGAATTTTAAAACTGGGTATTTGAAATCAGTGAAGTAACATTTGGCTAAAGACATAATGTAGTGAGGAGGTTAGAACTCTAATATCTAGGGTAAGGGCATTTCAGGTGGAGGGAATTATTGACATGAAGACTTTAGTGAGGGGATGTACCTGCCGAGTATATGAAACTGCAAGGAGGCCAGTGAGGCTGGGGCATGGTTTGCAAGGCGCAGAATAGGGAGAGATGCATCTCTGTGACACAAGTTAAAATTAAGAGTCAAGTTTATTGTGGTCTAGGGGTTTCATAAACCATATTTTTTTCTTTTTCATTTGTTTACAAACTTAAAATGATTATTTAAATCTGGGTTGATAAATATTATCAATTGCAACATAACTCTAGATCAGGGGTTGGCCAACTTTTTTTGTAAAGGGCCAAACAAGAATTGTTTTTACAGGTGATAAGGCCTCTGTAACAACCCTTAACTTGCCATTGAGTTACAGCCATAAATAATATGTAAACGGATGAGCATGGCTATGTTCCAATAAAACTTCCTTTATGCACACTGAAATTTGAATTTCATATGTTTATGTATCATGAAATATTACTATTTTTACTTTTTTCTAGCCATTTAAAAATGTAAAAACCATTCTTAGCTTGTAGGTGATACAAAAAGGACTGGATTTAGCTTGCGAGCAGTCATTTTCCACTCCTTGTTCTACGTCAGTGCCGTCTAGTAGCAATATAATGTGAGCCACATAGGTAATTTAAAATTTCTTAGCAACTACATTTTTAAAAGTAAATCTACAGGTGAAGTCAACTTTAAGAATATATATATTATTTAATCCAATATATTAAAATATCATTTTAACATGAAATTAACAAAACTTATTAATTAGGTGTTTTACTTATTTTTTGGACTGTCTTCAAAACTCAGTGTGTATTTTACACTTAGAGTATATCTTAGTTCAGATTAGCCATGTTTCAAGTGTTCAGTAAACACATGGCCAGTGGCTGCTATACTGGATAGTACTGTTCTAGGTATTCCTATATTTCTAGATAAAACATGTAGAGAAGAATTACATTTTTGGAGACACAAACCAGTTTCAGGCAGGAGCTTCTTTGAGATTTTGCTCCAAATGGCATGGCTGTTTCCCTGATATGATTTAATCAGATTTACTTTATTCCATTTTCATCTTCTTTGATGTGTTTTCATCTTATTCCCTCTGGTTTGAACTAGCGCCCATCTGACCTGGCTCCATCTAAATCAGTATAGATTCATCCATTTCAGACTGGTTCTGTGTGGGCTGTGTTTTTCCTTTTTTTTTTTTTTTAAAAAAAAAAGACTCATTATTTTCGTAAATGGTTTTGTGTGTTTTCATTTGGCCTTAACTAGTTAGTCCAACTAGGTTTTGTTTTTATTTTTCTATTTCTCTGGTCATACTGTTTTCTCTCTCACTGTTAATACATATAACCGATTCAGAGGAAAATGTTAAAAATGACCTGGTTCATAGCCAGGTGTGGTGGCAGGCACCTGTAATCCCAGCTACTCGGAGGCTGAGGCAGGAGATTCACTTGAATCCAGGAGGCGGAGGTTGTAGTGAGCCAAGATCATGCCATGGCACTCCAGCCTGGGAAACAAGAGCAAAACTCCATTTCAAAAAAAACCAAAAAACATCAAACAAAAAAATGACCTAGTTTAAATGAATCTTGATATTGAAAACCTGGATGCCAATAGCATTCCTTGAAATTGTTTCCTTTGTCTTGCTTGACACCATAATGTTCTGCAGTCTCCAGCCTTTTATATCTCTCTTTTGGGCTATTCTCTTCTTTTTCTTTTCTTTGGACTGCAGGGGTCCATAGGAGGAGTTAGTGTCACATACTCCTTTTCTGTGTTTATATTCATACCCTTTAGCAATTTGTGAACTTTAACAATTTCCCCCATCACACATTATAACGAACCCATTATCTATCACTGTCTCACCTGTGCTTTGTCCCCATATTTCTCCTTGCCTGCAACCACAAGTTTAATTTTCAAAGTTTTCTTGAGAGCATACTGTTTTTCTTCCTAAACCAGTATCTTTCTTTCCCCTTTCCTTTCCTTATTTTATTTTTTTTTTTTTGAGACAAGGTTTTGCCATGTTGTCCAGGCTGGTCTTGAACTCCTGGGTTCAAGCAGTCCAGCCACTCTCATTTCCCAGAGTGCTGGGATTACAGGTGTGAGCCATGGTGCACAGCCTGAGTCTCTTTTTCTCTCTTTCTTCACATATTCATGTTAATGTCTTTTCTTCAAGGGGATTGTTAGAAATAAATGGGCCAATTCTTTCTCAAATAATCTTTAAAGCCTTCACAGGGGAGATAATTTAGGAACCTTAGACCAGCTAATACTGTGGTCTATACTTTAGTGGTTTATAATAGCAAATGTTCATTTCTCACTTACATTTTCTCTTGGTTACTTCAGGTGTGGTTCAACGCTATTGGTTTTGGGATCCAAGCAAAAGGAGCAGTTTCTATCTGGATCATGGGGTTCTCAAGGTATAGGGAAAAAGAGCAATGATGGAACCACATCGTGGCTCTTAAAACTTGTTTGAAAGTGTACTAACTTCCCACTAACCTTCATTGGCCAAAGCAAATCCCACAGCCAAATCTGATGTCATTGTGGTGGGAAAGATAATCCTTTTTCAGAGATGGGCTCCGTGGGGAGGAACAGCAGATATTGTGACCAAAATACAGTTTACTGCAAGAGGGGAGCTTAAGTTGAATCTTAGAAATAAATGTTCACAGGGCTGATAGGTCAAGGAAGAACGTGAATTATCTAGATTTAATAGTTATCAACACATAAGCTGCTTGCATTATCATTCCCTTCTCCCTTTCTGGCCAAATTATTTTAAAGTTAATTCAAAATATCATGACACCCTTAAATATACCACATTTCTCTAAAAATTAAAAATGGATTTTTACATAACCACAATACCACTACTATATTCAACAAAGTTAATGGAATCATCTAATACCAAATCTATGTTAAAATTTCTTTGATTAAAAATAATATAGATATATTTATATATATTAAATAAATAAATATATAAATATATAAATATATTTATATATTATTTTAAATCAAAGAAATGTATATATTTTATATATATAAAATATATATTTTTATAATATATAAATATACAAAAATAACATATAAATATATATTATATATAAATATATATATATATTTTGAGACAGGGTCTCACATCTATTATCCAGGTTGGAGTGCAGTGGCATGATCATAGCTCACTGCAGCTTCGACTTCCTAGGCTCATGTGATTCTCCCACCTCTATCGTCCTAGTAGCTGGGACTACAGGTACATGCCACCATGCCAGCTAACTGTATATTTAGTAGAGGCAGAGTTTTGCCATGTTGCCCAGGCTGGTCTCAAGCTCCTGGTCTAAAGTGATCCACCTATGTGGGCATCCTAAAGTGCTGGGATTACAGGTGTGAGCCATGCCTGGCCTCAAAAAATATTTTTATAGATTAAAATCAGGTTGTCAGTTATCCCTAAGGTAATTAATAAAGTTAACATATCCCAATAAAAAAGTAGTAACAAGCTCTTTTGTGAAACTCACATGGAAAAATAAATGTGAAAAAACAGTGAAGAATACACTGAAAAATAAAAGCCATAACCGAGTATTATCCTTATCAGACACTAAAATATACTACAAAACCTTTAGAATTAAAATGTGTCCTTTTTGTTAAAGCTGCAGGGAGAAAATAAAGAAAGAAAACATTGTGGTGCTGGCCCATGACTAGACAAATAGACCAGTGGAATCAAGGAGAAGGTTAAGAAGTCAATCTAAGAACTTACAGAAATTTGGTATGCAATGAAGGTAGTATCTCAAATCCCTGGAGTAAAGATGGACATTTTAATAAATGGTGTCGGGCAACTAGATATCGATTTCCCTTTGGAAAAACAACGTTGGACCATATACTACACACCATACACACAAAAAATCCCAAATGACTAGAGCTCTAAATGTAAAAAATTAAACTGTAAACATACTAGGATAGAATGGGGGTAAATATTCTATCACCTGGACACAGGAAAAGGTTTTCTAAGTTTGGCTAAAAATTCAGATGCCTAGAGGAGAAGAGTGATAAGTTTGATATTGTAAGCAACGTAAAAGAAAGGTCAAATTTCCAGGAAATATTTGTCACAGACAGTATATCACATATAAGGAGTAATTTTCCATAATATAGAATGAATCTTAAAATTTAAGAAGAACTCTAAAACCAGATAGGAAGAAAATATGCAAAATACCTAAATAGTTCACAAAATAAAATATAACATTGGCCCTTAAATGTTTGAAAAGTGTTTAACTTCACTTCTAATTAGATAAATGCAAATTAAAACTACACACCATTCTTAATGTATCATTCACAACATTTCAAGGGTTGACAAAACATTTGACAAAGCTGAGGGATATAGGCGACATTATACACTATAGATGGCAATGCAGAAATGCTGCAGCCATATGGAGGGAAATTTGGCAATATGTAACAAAACTATATGTGCCTGTGCTTTGACCTGGCAATCCTACCTAGAAGAATTTACCCTGAAGATTCATCTCACATTTGCACAATATTATTCACTATAGCATTGTTTCTATATAAAATATTAGAGTAACCTAATTGCTCTTATGTAGTAAGTTGGTTACTCTAATATTTTATATAGATTTTACTATATAAATATTACTCTAATATTTATATATTACTATATAAATATTTATATATTTATATATAATATATTAATATATATATTAATATATATATAAATATTACTATATAAATATTACTCTAATATTTTATATATTTTATATAACCTAATTGCTCTTATGTAGTAAGTTGGTTGAAGAAGTTATGGTACATCCTTCCAGAATGAGGAAGAGCTCCTCTGAACTGATAGGGAGTAAATTCTGAGAAATTATGAGCATATGCATATGTTTCTTCTTTTTTTTTTCCACAAAATATCACAAGGTTAATAAACCAGAAACTAATGAGATTGGTTAGCTGTGATGTTATATGTGGAATTTCGCTGGAAGGCTATGGAAAGGAGAGGCATGTCCTCTCTGAGGAGACCTTTCTGAATAATTTTGCACTTTTAGAGCATATTAATGTTTTACATACCCAAAGAAGGAATTAAATCAACAAAGAGAGGGAAAATCCCTAAACTGGAATACAAAGAGAAAAAAAAAAATCTACCTATGTTCCAAAATAATAACACGACCACAGGTAACAGGGGAAAACAACCCAGTTAACAGAGAGCTTTGACCATTCTCCTTAGTATAGTGAGAGTTGGCAAACTAGGGTCTACAGGCCAAATCTCTCTCACTGCCTGTGTTCATAAATAAAGTTTTTTTTGAACAATGAATTATTTATAGCTGCTTTTGTTATACATTGGTAGAGTTAAGCAGTCATGATAGAGACCATGTCACCTACAAAGCCTAAAATATTTACTCTTTGGTTCTTTTTTTTTTTTAAATTTTTATTATTTATTTATTTTTAAAAAATGGGATTTCACCATGTTGATCAGGCTGGTCTCAAACTCCTGACCTCGTGATCCGCCCACCTCAGCCTCCCAAAGTGCTGATATTACAGGTATGAGCCACCACCTGGCTTACTCTTTGGTTCTTTACAGAAAAAATTGTCCAATTCCTTCTCTGTTCACAAAGAAGAACTGCAAACAAATCTTGAACTATATGGACTATATTTTATTTTATAAGGATGTGGGTCAACAATTCTGAAACTATATTCCTTGCTTTTTTTTTTTTTTGAGACGGAGTTTTGCTCTTGTTGCCCAGGCTGGAGTGCAATGGCGTGATCTCAACTAACTGCAACCTCTGCCTCCCGGGTTTAAGCGATTCTCCTGCCTCAGTCTCTCGAGTAGCTGGGATTACAGACATGTGCCACCATGCCCGGCTAATTTTGTATTTTTAGTAGAGATGCGGTTTCTCCATATTGGTCAGGCTGGTCTCAAACTCCCAACCTCAGGTGATCCGCCTGCCTCAGCCTCCCAAAGTTCTGAGATTACAGGTGTGAGCTACCATGCCCGGCCTTATTCCTTGCATTTTAAGATTAAGCAAATGAGTAAATGTATTGATGATGCAAGCCAGGTCTCTTAACTACACAGTTCTTTAGAAACATATACTGAATTATTATATAGCAAAGGGGCATGATAGAAAACAGAGTTCCTCAAAATGGCCTCTGTAAATCTAATTTATCTTTAGTGAAATGGTGACACTTTCCTAGTAAGGCATAGGGATTAGAATCATGAGTATACATGGGGCCCACTTAACAGGGTGTTAAGTGTAATGAGCTTGTGTTTAACACAAAATAGACACAAATGAGATTTCTTTTTCTACTGAAATACTTCTCAGTGATGTAGGATGTTACATCAGTGCTATATACCATCTGTATATTCAGACTGTAGTCTGAATGACCTGGTCTGCTTCTAGATAAGCCAAAAAGATGGCAGCAAGTCATGGTCAAAGTATCAACACTAAAAGTTCATGTCACAAAATACTAGAGTGACCACAAGTCTTATAAGAGATGACTGGCCAGAAATAGAAACAAATAATGAGTTACTTTAAGAACCCAAGTAAACCAAATAAGCTCAGGGAGTGTTCAGTGACAGCAAGCAGAGCCTGATGGCTGCTGAGAGCCTCACCCATAGCAAGGCTGCCAGACAAGCAGCTTTGAGCACTTTCGGCTCAGTCTGCGCACAGCCGTGTTCCTCTGGCAGTCCAGCAGTTCCAGCATTGGTGAGTGCCTTGTCAAAGCAACCAAAGGGAAAGCACATTGTCAAAAACTAAAACAAAGAACACAAAAGGTCAAAAAATCAAAAGGCACAAATCCTTTACACAAGGAGACACAGCAGTGAAGAAATTCACTGTATAGTTTGGTGAGGGGGAAAAAAGTAAAATGTTTTACTGTTAGAGAGCAGTTTCATGATGGTTTTGCTAATAAAGGTTTGAAAACTAGCATTCTGGATAGGATAAAATGAGTCTGCAGGGACAGACAGAGTTGAGTGTAAAGATTCCAGTGTTCATTAGTTAGGCAGAAGTCTTCGATCAGGCCCAGCAGGGTCTGGGGCCAAGGAAGTGGTTGTTTCTCAGCATCAATTGGATAGATCTAGTTGTGATGAAATGCAACATCTAGTTTTGATACTTTGTAGGCAGGTGCTGCTGTAAATGAAAAATGTGTCCTTTTACTAATTTATGAAAAGTGAAAAGAAAGGCAGATTTTGTTGTTGTTAGAATCCTAAGATCATGGACCATGTCTTTCTTGTTCATTGCTGAATTCATAATACTTAGTAGAGAACCTAGTACTTCGACATTTTCTAAGAAGTCTTTGTTTACAGATGGGCAGCCTGAAATTTATATTTGTTTTATATACTATAATTTCTTTAATAAGTATTCCATACACTTTCTCCTACATTTGAAGCCCTCCTACATTTGAAACCCTCCAGACTGAGGGACTTTTTATGCCTATCAGACCCTTTTTAATATAATAAGAACAGTCATGAAAGAGATTTCCATGTGTCATAGAGACCATTATCTCCAAGCAGAATAAAGAGTTGTAGACAGTATATACCAATGTGAATGTCTATGGTTTAGAAGATTTTAGAAGAAGGAGAAGGCTACCTATAATTGAAGCTATTTACACAACAGAATACTCACTTGAGAGGTTCCTGGTCTCAAGATGTTTTTGGTGTGGATTTTCTGGATTGCAATAGAAAATGTGATGGAATGTGAAGGAATCATTGTTCAGAAGCAAACTGTGTTGTATTTATATTATCAGTTACAGGCATGGTAGCAAAACATTCTCTGTCTTAAGACAAGCCCAGCGGCCCTACTTATGGTACTCTAACTGAAAACTTTATTTCTTTAGCAGAGCCAAAGCCAGAAATCTACACTTGTTCCTCCTGCCTTCTGGCCTTCTCTTGTCAGCAATTTCTCAGCCAACATGTACTTCAGATCTTCCTGGGCTTATGTGCAGAAAATCACTTCCATCCAGGGAATTCTAGCCCAGGGTGTTGGAAACAGCAGGGGCAGCAGTATTCCCATCAAAGCTGCTGGTATGAAAACACAGATCAGGAGAGAGGAGGTGGCTCCAAACCCTAGTCTGCAAGGACAGAGGAGAGAGAAACCTCAAGGGCATTCCCCAGCCTACTCCAAAGACAGTCAGCAAGTCCTAGAGAAGGTAACATAGTGGTAGAAATAGAGCCCAGCTCAGCCCAAAGAACGAACCCTGTGCAGCCAGAAAAAGACTTGAAGGAATTGGAAACCTTGAAATTTGGAGCAATCAACTGTAGAGAGTGTGAACCAGACCACAGCCTGGAATCAAACATTATTACAAACCCAAGGACCCTCTTAGGGGAGAAGTCCTACATTTGCAGTGATTGTGGGCGAGGCTTTAAAGATAGATCAACCCTCATCAGACACCATCGGACACACTCAATGGAGAAGCCTTATGTGTGCAGTGAGTGTGGGCAAGGTTTTAGCCAGATGTATTACCTCAATAGACACCAGATAACACATTCAGAAGAGAAGCCTTATTTGTGCAGGGAGTGTGGGCAAAGCTTTAGAAATTAGTCTATTCTCAATAGACATCAGTGGACTCACTCAGAGGAGAAGCCCTGTGTTTGTAGCGAGTGTGGCTCAGGCTTTAGCGAGAAGTCATCATCAGACACCAGAGGACACACAGGTGAGAAACCCTATGTGTGCCTAGAGTGTGGACGACGTTTTTGTGATAAGTCAACCCTCAGAAAACACCAGAGGATTCACTCAGGGGAGAAGCCTTATGTTTGCGAGGAGTGTGGGAGAGGCTTCTGCGACAAGTCAACCCTCATGATACACAAGCGGACGCACTCTGGAGAGAAGCCTTATGTGTGTGGTGAGTGTGGACAAGGCTTTAGTTGGAAGTTATTCCTCGTTGTCCACCAGAGGATACACTCGGGGGGAAAAGCATTATGTTTGCAGGGAGTGTGAGCGAGATTTTAGCCAGAAGTCAAATCTCACCAGACACCAGAGGACACACACACAAATGAGAAGCCTTATACTTGCAGGTAATGTGGGCGAAGCTTTTGTGACAAGTCAACCCTCATTGTACATGAGAGGACACACTCAGGAGAGAAGCCTTATGTGTGCAGTGAGTGTGGCTGAGGCTTTGGCTGGAAATCACTCCTCCTTGTCCACCAGAGGACACACTCAGGGGAGAAGCATTATGTTTGTAGGGAGTGCGGGTGAGACTTTAGTCATAAGTCAAATTTCATCAGGCATCAGAGGACACACTGATGGGAGAAACCTGTGTGTGCAGGGGTCATGGGCAAGACTTCAGTGATCAGTCAAGCCCCATGTTACCCCAGAGAGACACATGGGGAATAGACCCTGTGTATGCAGAATGTGAGTGAAGTTCCAGAGATGTGTCTACCCTTATCTGGCATGGGAGGGACACGTTCAGGAGAGAAGCCTTATGAGTATAGAGTGTGGGCAGCTATAGCCATAGTCAGCCTTCTGTGTGCACAGAGAATACACTGAGGAGAGAAGTTTCATTTGTGTAGGGACCGTGGGTAAGGCTTTAGCAATAATCAACATTTACCAAACATCCAATGACAGCCTCAGGGGAAAGCACCATTGTCTGGGGAATGTTGGTGAGCAAAAGAATGGACAGGCACAAGGTGGCCCTCAGGAAGGAGGTCTTTGTTGCAGGGTGTATGGGCAAAGCTTTTGTGATTACACACCACAGGGAGAATTGGCATGTGGGGACACTGTGGAGCTCTGCCCAGATGATCTTTTCAGGGCTAACAGCTCAGCTGCCTGAGAGAACAGTGTTGCTGCTGGCAGAGATGCCCTCCACTCTGGAACTCACTCTCAGCCACAGGGAGCTGCACACCCTGGGGGTATGCATCTTCGCAGGGGTAGCTCCTGGCCCCACCCCTTGACTCAACTGGGACAACTCCAGAAGGTCATTCCAGATCCAGAGGTCCCAGTCGAACTGAAAGATCACTGGGTTGCAGACACATTGCAGGTCAGCTTCTTCCTCTGCGCAGTCCTGCCCTCACTCCCCAATAAATCCTCAATTTTCCATCTCATTGTCGCTCCAAAGAATTGATTCTAAGACATGTTAGGTATATAAGGAATGTGGATAAGGCTTCAGCCATGAGTGACCCCTTACTAAACCCCAGAGTATATAGAATAGAAATACCTCCGCATGTGTGGGGAGAATGGACAAGGACTTAGGAAAAAGCATCAAAGAACAGCTTTTTTGGGACAAACTTTACATAGGTGGGGAGGGAAAATGTGAAACACACTAGCAATAAATTAAACCTCATCTTTTACTAGAGGAGGACACACTCAGGGAGAAGACCTGTGTGGGCAGGGCTTGTGGGTGGAGCTTCATCCGATGCCCCTCCTCAACTGACTTAAGAGGACAGTCTTGCCACCCGAAGTCACTACCTCACTCACCTCTGAGGGGTTTTCAGGAGATGTCTTGACTCCACCATGTACTCTGTATGAGAGCGAAGATGGCAGTAACTGTTAAATAACCATTTTTTCTACTTCTTGGAATCAGATGGAATAAAAAAGGCTTACCTGTGCCCCCAAGGGTTATTCCTGCTTGCCTGGTGACTGTGGACCAACTCTGGCCTGCACAACCTTCCCCCGCAAACTTTTCTGCTGTCTAGTAGGCTGCAACCACATCTCCAATAAGGACTGAACCCTAGCCTTAGTGAGGGAATCCTCCTTCCAAGTTTATCCTTGGGTAACCCCCCTCAACTGTGGGATTTATTTTATTTTTTTTTAGTATTTATATTTATCTTTGCAAAATAATTTTTTTTTTGAGGCAAAGTTTTGCTCTGTTGCCCAGGCTGGAGTTCAACGTCTCGGCTCACTGCAGTCTCTGCTTCCTGGGTTCAAGTGATTCTCCCTGACTCAGCCTCCTGAGTAGCTGGAATTACAGGCGCCTGCCACCATGCCCAGCTAATCTTGGTATTTTTAGTAGAGATGGGGTTTTACCATGTTGGCCAAGCTGGTCTGGAACTCCTGACCTCAGGTGATCTGCCCACCTCAGCCTCCCAAGGTGAGATTACAGGCGTGAGACACCATGCCTGGCAAAATAATTCTTTAAATTACTGTATGGTTTCTGTCTCCTTGTCAAACCCAGATTGATACAGGTAAAGACCAAATGAATTGCCTGTTTGGTCCCCTGCTCTGCATTCATGACTCCTTTTTCCTTATTTGTAGAAATTGGCAAACTGAGTTGCAAGGGATCAAGAATAGCCAAAACAATCTTGAAAAAGAAAAAGGAGAGGAATGCAGAGCTGGATTTTATTCCACGTGTGCTGGGAAGTTTTTGGGAAGTAGAGACCAGGGCATGACACCATCTGATATCCCAGTACATTGAGAAGGGTCCCTCTGGCTGCTGTGAGAACAAGAAAGGAAGCGAAGAGACAAGTTAAGGGTTGTTCAATGATCCAAGACAGAGGTGATGGTGGCTATGACTAGGGTGGAAGCAGTGGAGTGGGTGACAGCAATCATATTCAACATAATTTGAAGGTGGGGGCCACAGGATTTGCAGATGAATTTGATTATTTGATGGCAGAGAAGGAGAAGAATGAAGTATGCTTTAAGTTTGTAATTTTCTTTTTCTTTTTTCTTTTTTAATCCAAGAAACTTCAGGGATGGGGAACACTGGTGAAGTGGTTTTGGAAAGAGTGAATAGAATCAAGAATTCAGTTTTCAACATATTAAATTTGGTATACCCATTAGACATTCACATCATGCTGGCAGCTGGATATAAAAGTCCAACAGTTAAATGAAGAGGCTAAGGTCAACAAACTTGAAAGCCCTGGGTGTATACACTGTATTTAAAAGTCATAGGAAAGGCCTGGTGTGGTGGCTCATGCCTGTAATCCCAACACTTCGGGACGCCGAGGCAGGCAGATCACTTAAAGGCAGGAGTTCGAGACCAGCCTGGTCAACATGGCGAAACCCCGCCTTGACTAAAAATACAAAAATTAGCCGAGTGTGGTGGGACAGGCCTGTATTCCCAGCTGCTCAGGAGACTGAGGTATGAGAATCGCTTGAACCGGGGAGGCAGAGGTTGCAACGAGTCGAGATTGCACCACTGCACTCCAGCTTGGGTGACAGAGTGAGACTCAAAAAAAAAAAAAAAGCCATAGAAAAAAATAAACGTCATAGGACTGGATGAGATTATCAACAAATAAGGTTAGAGCCCCTGTTTTGTGCTAAAGTGTTCTAGGCACTACAGCAGTAGGTAATATTCAGAGACATTCACACCCTTATGGAGCTTATATGCTAATGGGGAAGGGATAATAAAATAACAAAAATATACAGCATGTTAGATTGCAAGAGGGAAATACAGCAGAGATGAGGATGAGGTGCATGGGAAGGTTACAGGATGGCCAGGGAAGTCCTCACTGGGAAAATGTTTTTTAGGCTTAAGTCTTGAAAGAGGTGAGGGCAGGAGCCTTTGGTACACCTTGGGGACTAGCATTCCAGGCAGAGGCAAAAGCAAACGCAGAGGAGCTCAAGCAGGAGCACGTCAAACCAGTGGAGGGAAAAGTAAGGACAGTGGCTGCAGGGGAGAGAGCCGGGGAGGGTAATGGGAAATGAGGACCGAGAGAGTAATGGGAAGGGTAGGGTGAAGAGAGATGAGTATGACACAGAGCAGCCCTGAGTACGGATTTAAGCTAGGAGGTGTCCAAACAGGAACTTATAAAGGCTCTCCTGTTAGTTCAAAGCGGAATGTTAACGCCCGGTCCTCAGGCCCCGCCCCTGCTCGGCCCAAGCTCCGCTCCCAGGGCCGGAACTCTAGGGCTCCTTGTCTGGGCCGGAAGTAGATTTCTACCCGACCGCATTTTACGTGTTGCTGCATTTCCGCTAGCAGCGGCGGGAAATCGGGCTGCCGGCGAGAGGCTAGGCCTCTGTGGAGGCGAATCCAGCGGGGATCGGAGCCATCAGAACCGCCACCATGGTGAGGAGGGCACAGGCTGGCGGCGCGGGAGCTTTCGAGTCTGTTGTGTAGTGGGGACCGCGACTGACTGGGGAGAAAGCCGTGGGTTGGAGTCGCTTACGATGGTGAAGGCCTGGGTCGAGGCCGCTCGGTCTGGGCGGGAAAGACCCAGACCTTGGCGGTTAGGTTAGGCATGGAATCGAGGAAAAGGTTGGAACCAGGGGACGGAGGCCGAGGTCGCTCAACTGGGGCGAGGATAGAACCGCGGCTCTCGACCCCACTGTAGTCATAATGCCTGGGAACCGGTAGGCACTAAGTTAACTTTTGTCGAATAAATATATGTCTCGGGCTTCGGAGCAGGCACTGCAGCCGCACAGGGACCCGGTAAAAGGCCCAGACTGTGAAAGGTTGTGAGTCTGAGAAAGAGTTGCGGAAGTGGGTGGAAGAACTTGTGGACCACGTTAGAGTCTTGCTAGGTCTACTGGATGGAGAGGAGGGAGGAGGAAGGTAATAAAGGATGTTTGGAGGAAGAGTTCGACCCAGTTGTTCTTCATATTTCTGTGTTTGCCTGTGTCTGACTTCTCAGGCGTTGGGGCTACTCTATGAAATAGGTTTGCTTCCTTCACAGAAGTAGTTGGGGACTCATAATTCAGTGTGGTCATTCGGCGAAAGTAACAGTAGGGGGACGGGGTAAGAATGTTTTCTCAAAGAGATGGTTCCTGAGCAGATTCCTAAATGATTAGCAAGAATGTTCCCGGCGAAAATGGGGGGAATATTACTGGAGAACTGAAGGAACAAAGGCTGACAGCATGATTTTAAAAGTTACCGGATTTTTCTGCGTCTGTTGACTGAGAAAAAGTTGTTGGAGGAGAAAGGAAGAAAGAGTAGGGAAGATGGGAAGAATTGGCAGGAGGCTTGTTACTAAAAGCCTTGCATATTATTTTACCCTGTTGGTGGTGAGGCATGTCATTGAAGGATTTAATTTAATTAATTTTTATTTTTTTGAGACGGAGTTTCGCTCTTGATCCCCAGGCTGGAGGGTAATGGCGTGATCTCGGCTCACCGCAGCCTCCACCTCCCGGGTCAAGCGATTCTCCTGCCTCAGCCTCCTGAATAGCTGGGATTGTGGGCATGTGCCACCATACCTGGCTGATTTTGTAGTTTTAGTAGAGACGGGGTTTCTCCATGTTGGTCAGGCTGGTCTTGAACTCCCCGACCTCAGGTGATCTGCCCGACTTGGCCTCCCAAAGTGCTAGGATTACAGGTGTGAGCCAACACGCCTGGCCTCAAATTCTTGATTTGGGGATTTTATTCTCCACCTTGAAGCTGATCTCCTTCCTGATAACAAGCTTCTTGGTGATTGGATTTTTAGTTTCAGACCCATTCTAGCTCTTCCTTTACTCAGTCTTTTTAATGAGATTTGGGTGTTCACATCACTTGAGTCACACTTATCTGCACAATGGCGGATGGCTCTAGTATGGATGGATTGGATTAGTTTGGGAACACCCTATACTCATCCTTGCAGTTGACACAACATAGACAAAGGCAATTATAATATGAGAGAATGATTTTAAGGGAAGAGCAAATAGCAGATTACTGGGTAGAGATCAGGGCTAAAACAGGGTAGCATGGGAAAATTCCTAGGAAAGGGCTGTGGGTGGAAGACTGAGCTAAGTATCTATTGAGAAAGATGGACACATGGACAAAAAGGCCATGTTGGAAGTTTTGGGGAGGGCAAGAGGTGCCTGGGTCCAAAAGAGCAGTCTCATCCCTGTCCATTTCTCCTTGCAGACGGTGGGCAAGAGCAGCAAGATGCTGCAGCATATTGACTACAGGATGAGGTGCATCCTGCAGGACGGCCGCATCTTCATTGGCACCTTCAAGGCTTTTGACAAGCACATGAATTTGATCCTCTGTGACTGTGATGAGTTCAGGAAGATCAAGTGAGAAGTGGACTGTGGTGGGGTGGGGACTGGAGGATGGGAATGGATTGAGTGGGTGGGCCAGTGGAGGTTACGATGTAGCTAGTTGGTTCTTCTCTGTTTATTCTCCAGTTTTAGAGGGCAGACTTAAATGGGGACATTGAACACTAAGAAATCTTTTTCAGTCCAGCAAGCCTTGCTCTCCAGGTCTAGCAAAGTACAAGTTGTGAAGGGCTGCTAGGCTTTTTGTTTCTCTTTGTGTGCCCCTGGGTACTGGGGTAAAGGGCTCTCATGTTCTCCCCACAGGTGTGTGAGGGGGGAGAGCTTGAGTTTCTGGCCTCATTGCCTATTTGTAAAGCTGTAGCCTAAAGGGTCTCCCAATGCAGCCTGGTCTGAAACTGCTTTAAGAAGCCTCTGACCCTCTTCAGGGTAAGTGCTCAGCTCCCTATGTGGGTTTGGGGCCAGTGATTTTTGTTGCCATTTATACAAACAATTGGAGATATTTTCTACTTTGCTACAATTCCATAAGTTATTGGCTAACTCCCTAGAGTCTCATAGATCTTAAGCTTTTGGCCCCTTAAAAGATATGATATAGCTTCCCATCATGTTGTTCATTCAAGGCTAATTGAAGCACAAAAAGATGATGTGACTTCCGTGGTCATCAGGTCTTTTGTCATATGCATTGTCCATATTATGTAGTCACTTGCTTTGAATTCCCTTTGAATTTCTTTGGGGCTGATTTTTTCTGTGGCCCAAGGTCAAGAAGTATAGTTTAAAAATGTGGTAGGGATGCCTGGGTGCCAGGTACATACTAGAGAGGGGCCAACAGATGAGTATGGAGCTACTCCAGAGTTCCCTTCTGATGATGAAAAATGTTTATTGGAAAGTATTTTTGAAAATACAAACAAGTCTATGAGTAGAAAGTAAAATACCCAGAAGGGTGTGGGTGTTTTTTTTTTTTTTTTTTGGAGGGTCTAATTATGAAAGGACAATACATGGTTGGTTATCTTAAAAAAAAAAGAGAGAATGTGAGCCGAAAAGGGAAAAACTGTCCATCAGTAGACAACCAGTTTATATACTGTAAAATAACAAAACAAAATCTTTTGAGTTCTTTCTTTAAATCAGGCTTTTTTTTCCCCCTTTATTTTTAGGATCTTAGCTTTAGCTTTTTTCTCCACTTTCCTATGTTGCAGTTATTTTTTCTACTTCACATTTATATTTTGTTCATCTTTTTCTGGTTGTTGCTGTTTGGGGGATTCTGTTTTGGTGCTTTTGAGGGACAGATGTGAAATTTCAATTTCTATGTGTGAAATTTCTCTTAAACTTTTCCTTCTATGGCTTGTATTTTCATGTAAGATGAGGGACAGAATTATAGGTCTATGCAGTTGAATTGATACTAGTAGGACACTGTGTGTAAGTGAGGTGGATGGGATTCATTTGGAATTGTTGAGGTAGCCTCCTGATGTTGGTGAGGCCTAAGCTAAAGAGAGGGAATAGGGTCATAAGAAAGAAGACTTGGCTGAGGGAAGGGCCTTCGCAGTTGCTGTGGACTAGCATTTGGGCCAGGGCTGGGCATTGTTGACCCTGTCCTGTCTCTTAGTCAGTGTGTCCTCTTGGCATGGTAGGAAACAGGTAAACAGCCACTTAAGAGGTTATGTGTTCAGCCTGCAGAGACTGTCCAGGAGGGCTGTCTTGGGAAAGTTTGTGTACCATTTGTTAGGAGGTGTAGTGTAAGTAAATCTTGGAGGCCACTAGGCAGGTGAACTTTACCCACCTTTAACACTTTTTTTGTTTCTTCTCCTAAACCTCTCTTTAGGCCAAAGAACTCCAAACAAGCTGAAAGGGAAGAGAAGCGAGTCCTTGGTCTGGTGCTGCTGCGAGGGGAGAACCTGGTCTCAATGACAGTAGAGGGACCTCCTCCCAAAGATGTAAGTCAGAGCAGAGTGCCTTGTGGAGGAAGGAGGTCCTACCGTGAGCCAGGCTCTGTGTTAGATTCTGTTTCACTGCAGTTCTCACAGGCATCCTCTGGATTTTGCCTCCTTTTTCAGATAATAAATGGAATCCTAAAAGAAGTTACCCTGCAAGGAAGTGGATAAAGGGAACTAGAATTTGGGTATTTCTGATTTTAAAGCTCTTCCTCTTTCTCAGTTGATATAGATAGTGAGTCAGTGGAGGAAGCACCTGAGGCCATCTGGGTCAGTTCTTAATGTGACGACAAAGCCTAGGTGGATCTTAAAAAGTTAACTACAAAACAGTAGAATATGTATTTTGTTTTGTACAGTTATAGTTTATAGTTATTGGAATCTGCTTTGTGCCAAGCACTTCATTATTTTATTTGGTCCTTGTAAGTCTTTAGAGATAAATTCTCACCTTATAAATAGAATAAACTGGGGGTTAGTAACTTGCCTAAGGTGTCACAGCTACTAAGTGGTGAAACTGATATTAGATCTCAGACAGTCTTGATTCTGTAAACACCAAGCTACACATAGAAACAGCAGCCTTTAGAGATCTGGTCACATTTGTTTTCCCTTTCCCTTTCCAAGACATTTTTAATCAAGAGAGTAATCTTCTGGCTTAACTTTTTTAAAAACCACATATATAATGGGGTTTTTTGTACTTAACACATTACATGCATGTATTATGTTCTGTGTTTTCACTTAATGTTAACATTTTCCTAGTTGCTTTACACTTTTAAAGTCAAGTTAATGACTGAAAGATTTTCTCAAGTGAGTACAGAATAGTTTATCCTAGTCATTTTCTGTTTGGGGGATTTTTACATTTCTGCCTTTTCCAATTACAAATGTCTGGAAGGAATGTTAGCATATCTTGGTTCAAAGCACATGTATGTATTCAAATATCTTAGTACCTACTTTGAGTAGAATTGGCTGCTCTAATATAACCCATTGTAAGCCTTGGTACCACAACCAATTGTACCGTAACCACATCATTTGCAGATAAGGCAACTCAGTCCAGGATTGTGGGACTATTTGTCTGTTGTCACCTAGCAGATTAGAATCAGCTGGGAATGGATCTCATGTCCCTTTAATGCCTTGCCTACTGAACCCTGAGTGTAACCCTGGCTCTTTACTCTTGGTTTAACTTTCACAGGAGTGCATGTAGCTGGTTGAGTTGTGGCATGTTTCTCTAGACTTACTCTTAAGTTCTACCCTGCTTCAGGGATAACAGCTAGTCTAATAGTCTTGGATGGAGGAAGAATGGTGTTAGCACACATGAAAAGGTGGTATTTATAAGCTGTTTCTATGCCCTCTAAATCTGAGGGGCTCTCTTATCAATGGTATTCCAAAGTGTATATGGTCTGATTCTTCAGGCCACTGGCCATTTGAGCATGTTTCTTTATTTTTCAGACTGGTATTACTCGAGTACCACTTGCTGGAGCTGCCGGGGGTCCAGGGATTGGCAGGGCTGCTGGCAGAGGAATCCCAGCTGGGGTTCCCATGCCCCAGGCTCCTGCAGGACTTGCCGGGCCAGTCCGTGGGGTTGGCGGACCATCTCAACAGGTGAGGGGTTGGGGAAAGGGTACCACCTTCTGGTGGCTGAAATAAAGGATGAAGGGGAGGACCCACAGTCAAGAGTCCAGAGTGACCAACCTATGATTGTCAGACTATCAATGTGACACTGTGCTTTGTACATGGCCCTAGAGTCAAGTGAAAAGGAAAATTTGCCATTGTAAATTATGTTGATGCTATTAAAGAGATGTATGAATTAGCCAACTATATTTAAGGAAAATATTTCCATGACAGCATTTGAAATCATGAGTCATATTTGAAAATTCGATTGCCTTCTCTCACTTGGATTGGAAATCCTTACATTCAGGTTTAGAAGATGGGAGTTGGGCATTCAAGCTTGATCTTTCCGACATGTGGTTTTGGATAGGAAGTCTGGTGCTAAGAGTTGTAGCATTAAGGGATTTGGTGTCTGCTATTTCCTGCTGTCCTTCCCCAAGTTGGGGAGGAGAGTGGGAAACTGCATTGTACTATACTCTTCTAATTCTTATGTCTTCTTAGGTGATGACCCCACAAGGAAGGGGCACCGTTGCAGCCGCTGCAGCTGCTGCCACAGCCAGTATTGCCGGGGCCCCGACCCAGTACCCACCTGGCCGTGGGGGTCCTCCCCCTCCTATGGGCCGAGGAGCACCCCCTCCAGGTGAGGAGCCCATAAGGAGATCAGTGCTAACTGACAGAAGATACCCTAGCTGGATTCATGATGAGATACAACCTTGACTGAAACTCATGATGAGTTTGTATAATTAAGCAGGATTACTCTGAGATCCAGCATGGGTGACTGATGAAACTAGTTGGACAAGAGCCATTGGGAGCCCTAGGTGTTAGGCTCAAATGTCAACTTTCTGGGAGCCACTGAGAGGGTGGAATGGTCCACCTGTATCAGAACTTAGTGGACAGCTTTGTAGTTTTTTTGCTACCTTTTCAAGATAGACACTTGAGCTATGTTCTTGGGGCTTTTCTTTTGTAGGCATGATGGGCCCACCTCCTGGTATGAGGCCTCCTATGGGTCCCCCAATGGGGATCCCTCCTGGAAGAGGGACTCCAATGGGCATGCCCCCTCCGGGAATGCGGCCTCCTCCCCCTGGGATGCGAGGTAAGTGCCTGCAGCGGTGGCTTTGGCTTCTTTCCCTAGAGCCTAGTGGGACAGGAAATGGAGAGAAGGTTTTATTTAAACCATAGTCCATGGGCCTTCAAGCCTTAAGTCTAGGGAAATCAACCCTTGGAGGAGAACTTTGTCCAGAAAGGAAAGAGAAGAGGGAACACATATTTCTCAAATTGGGCTTACCTCCCCTCTTAGAACAACTAGAGCAGCCCTGCACCCAGGGTATTTCTCAATATCTGAGGCAGTGGCTTCAGGGCAATGTGAAGTAATGCATTCTGAGGATCCCTAACAAAAGTTATGAGATTGTCTTATTCTCTTGTTCAACAGTGCCTAGTAATTAAAAGGGGCTCTGGGCTTTGCTATACTATTATGGATTTCTCTTTAACTTGAGTTGGAGAAATTCTGAGATCAGTCCCCACGTGGATGAGAAAATAGGGCCCCAAAGAGCTCAGTGTGGACTCCAAGCCTAGTGTTCTTTCCCCCTTAGATAACCCATGGCCAAACTTTGTGACCCCTGTTTCTCTAGTCTGGGTTATTCCTTTATGGGTTTTTATAGGAACCCAGTCAGCCTCAGAGAAGTCCCTAGCTAGCACATATGCCATGTACAGCCCTCTACTCACTTTATGACTGCAGGGTGGGGGAGGCTGGGGTAGGGTTGGGGATTCAAGTTGCAGATCAGGCACTGACTAAACTTCTTACTCTTACTTCAGGCCTTCTTTGACCCTTGGCCACAGAGTATGGAAGTAGCTCCGCAGAGGTGTGGGCTCGATTCCTCAGGGCCACGTTACCACAGACCTGTTTGTTTGTTATGCTGTTGTTCGCGGAGTCTCACCGGGTTGTCTGGTTTCCCTTACAGGGCCCCCTCCCCCGGGAATGCGCCCACCAAGGCCCTAGACTCATCTTGGCCCTCCTCAGCTCCCTGCCTGTTTCCCGTAAGGCTGTACATAGTCCTTTTATTTCCTTGTGGCCTCTGAAACTGGTTTATAATAAACTCTGAAGAGAACATTATAATTGCACATATGTGTCTTTATTTTTATAAAAATCTTTGATATACTGGGTGCTTAATGAGTCAAGGGTTGCCTTGGAAAAAAATTAGTCCTGATCTTAGCTTCTTCCCTATAAAATATTTTACTGCTCGTTTGCATCTGTACACCCTCATACACTAAGATAATTACAAAATGGAACATTTCACTTATAAATTCAAAGATCAGTTTTGTTGAAATCAGTACCCATAATATCCTCTTGGGAAGGCACTTCTCTAGATAGCTCCTCCAGAAAGCAAATGCTAAAACTGAAAATTAATTCTATTGGGAGAGGAACAATTTTGGTGTAACTTTCTGCCAAGGTCACACACGTAGCATATAACCTAATACAACTTTTGGGTTGTGGTATCTTCATTTCTTCCACCCAAAGCCTGTGTTCACTGAGCAGTACTCTAGTACTTAGTGCATCAAGCTCTAAGGGTACAGAAATAAGAACACTCTGTTTTAAGGTTACTGTATAGGGGAAGATAATTGTAAATGCAATCCACAGAACTTACCTCATTAATAGAAGAAGAGAAACTTCATAGGATCTAATCAATAGATGTAGAAAAAAACATTTGAGATGATTTCAACACCCTTTCATGATAAATACACCCAGCAAATTAGGAATAGGAGCTTTTGTTTTAATAGAGATGGGGATCTCAACTATGTTACCCAGGCTAGTCTCAAAACTTCTGGCCTCAAGGTATCCTGCCTCTGCCTGGGATTGAAGTCATGAGTCACTGCACCCAGCTCAGAAGGCAATTTTTAAACAGGATTAAGAAATTTATGAAACAGCTAACATAATAGTGAAAGACTGAAAACTTGACCCTTACAATTAGGAAAAAGAATAGGGTTTCCATTTTGGCCACTTCAACATTGTACTGGAAGTTCTAGCCAGAGCAATTAGGCAAGAAAAGGAAGAATTGGAATTGGAAAGGAAAAAGTAAAACTTACTCTGCAGAAGATATGATTTTTGTATGTAGGAAACCCCAAAACATCTATAAGATAGCTACTAGAGCTAATGAATGAATTCAGCCAAGTTTTAGGGTACAAGCTCACATAAAAACTTTCATACGCCAGCAACAAAAATCTGAAAAGGAAATAGAAAAGAATTCCAGTTAGGATAGTGACATAAAGAATACCTATGAATCAAAGCAAGCAGTACCCAAACACCCCGGAATCAAACCAAGGCAGTGAGACTACTGAGAACTACAAAAGTCCTGAAAGAAAACTAAGTAAATGAGGAAAGACAACATGTTCATGGTTCAGCAGACTTACTATTATAGTAGCAAATAATAGTCTCCAAACATTCAATTTAATCCCTATAATTAAGTGGTCATTGCAGAAATGGAGAAGCGAATCCTCATATATATGAAGCTGCAGATGGCCTCGAATAGCCAAAACAATCTTGATCATGTTAGAAGTCTCACAACACTTAAAAAGTTTTCATCAAAACTGCATCTGGCATAAAGATAGACAATGGATAGATGAGAGTACAGAAATAAGCCCTCGCATATATGGTCGATTGATTTTCTACAATGGCACCAGAAGCATCTCCTGAGGAAGGAGTAGTCTCTTCAGGTGGTTCTAGGACAACTGGACAATGACATGGGAAGAACGAAGCTGGAACTCACACACCTTCACACATCACTCACTAGCTCAAAATGGTGAACGATGGAACTCACACACCTTCACGCGTCACTCACTAGCTCAAAATGGTGAACGACGGAACTCACACGCCTTCACATGTCACTCACTAGCTCAAAATGGTGAACGACAGAACTCACACACCTTCACGCGTCACTCACTAGCTCAAAATGGTGAACGACGGAACTCACACACCTTCACGCGTCACTCACTAGCTCAAAATGGTGAACGACGGAACTCACACACCTTCACACGTCACTCACTAGCTCAAAATGGTGAACAATGGAACTCATACCTTCACACATCACTCACTAACTCAAAATGGTGAACGATGGAACTCATATACCTTCACACATCACTCACTAACTCAAAATGGTAAACAATCTATAAGAGCTAGATCTGTTAGAAGAAAATGGGTGCGTCCTCACGACCTTGGATTTGGCAATGGATTATTAGACACTGAAAACAAGCAACGAAAGAAATATGTAAATAGGACTTCATCAAAATTTAAAACTTGTACAACCAAGCATGTGGTGAAGAATGTGAAAAAACTGCAGAAGGCGAGAATATTTTTGCAGACTAAATCTGATAAGGGCTTGCTATTTGAACTATATAAAGAATTATTAATAAAAAGAACCCAATTCAAAAATGAGAGGAATTAAACAGATGTTTCTCCAAAGATACACAAATGGCCAAAAAGCACATAAAAACTGGCTCAACTTCATTGGTTATTAAAGAAATGCATTTTAAAACTACAATAAGATGCTGGTTTATACCTATGAGGATGGCTCATTTATGAAGAAAACAAGGAATAACTCTTGGTGAGGATGTGGAAGAATAGGAACCCTCATGCTTTGAGGTGAGAACAGTGTAGCCAGATGCTATGGAAAACAGTGGCAGTTCCTGTAAACAGTGCCATATAAAATGGCAATTCCACTCCTAGGTATATGTATCTGTGGTAATAATATGAAATATATTTGGCCTTTGTTTCTGGTTCCTATCACAGCACCTAAAAAACACTTGGAATTTCCTGTGTAATAGGAGTATCTTATTTGTAATCAGCTCATTCGATAATACCTGAGTTCATCTAATGAGGTGACTTAGAGTGGGGCCCTTAGCTACCCTCAGGATGGGATCAGCCACCAGAAAGACCAAGTTATGAGAAGGTTGGAAATTTCAGTCCCACCCACCAGCCTCCAGGATCAGAGGTGGCTGGAGATAAAGCTCTATAAAAACTTGTCAACAATGAGATTTGACGAACTCTTTCCAAAAGCTAAACTGCCCTTATAAAACTAATGAAATGGCTGGGCTCAGTGGCTCATGCCTGTAATCCCAACACTTAGGGACGCTGAGGTGGGTAGATCATGAGGTCAGGAGTTCAAGACCACCTGGCCAACATGGTGAAACCTCATCTCTACTAAAAATACAAAAATTAGCTGGGCATGGGGTGGCAAGTGCCTGTAATCCCAGCTTCTCGGGAGGCTGAGGCAGGAGAATTGCTTGAACCATGGAGTTGGAGGTTGCAGTGAGCCAAGATTGCACCACTGCGCTCCAGCCTGGCGACAGGGTGCGACTCTTTCAAAGAAACAAAAAAACAAAACAAAACAAAACAAAAAAACCAAACATCAAAAAACAAAACAAAAAACCAGAGGCTCTAAAAGAAAACATTATGTATTCATGAATAGGGTGTTGCAATGTGAGTCCATGTGCTATAGTAAACTGTGTGTAGTCAGGGAGGTAAAAGAAGACAGATTAAAAGAAAAAACAAGGATTATGTAATTGTCTTGGGATAACTATCTTTAACTCCAAAGATTAATAATAAGTCCTGGTGGCACCCGTCTGAGGTTGAACAAGTAGTTGCTGGGCGATTATCCTTGCAGAAATATTTTTGTAAGGTTGCAATGGACTTTGTGCAAGGTTGTGTTTTTACAATCCTTTGTAATAGTTTTTGTTATCATTTATGCAGGAGAATCCTCCCTTCATGGCCTTTTTGGGCTTTGTCAAGGTTAAAAAAAAACATACAAGTGACTCCATTTTGGTTCTGACAACTTTCACAATACATATAATGGAGTATTATATAGCCGTGAAAGGAATGAAATATTGATACACGCTACCACATAGATAAACCTTGAAAACTTGTGTTATTCGAAAAAAGCCAGACACAAAGATCACCTATTATGTAATTGCTTTTATATGGATATTTGCTACCCATAATAGACAAATCTGTAGAGACAGAAAGCAGATTAGAGGTTTCCAAGGGTGTGAGCCTCAGGAAATGGATTGCCTACTTTATGGGAAGAGGGTGGGAGCTGGTGGTTGCACAACATTGTGAATACACTAAAGTTATTGAGTTGTAATTGTTAAAATGGTCAATTGTTGCTATGTGAATTTCTTCTAAAAAAAAAAAAAGTTTCTTCATGAAAAAGTTTGCTAAGGCTTTTTGTTGTTGAGAGGGTATTCCCAGCGGAGGAAAAGGCTGAGCAAAGATGAAGTTGGTCCAGGTTTGTTAGAATATGGACATCAAGGAGGTGAGTTTGGTGGCAGCTTTTGGTAGAAGAGCCAATGGTTGGCTCAATGTCACAGGAACCCCAAGCAGCATAAACTGCAAAGCTAGCTAGCCTTGACCTTCCCTGCCAGGTGTAATCCAAAAGGGTTTTATACTCCCAGCCTGAGCTAAAAGGCAGTACTCTTTTTCTTTTTTCTTTTTCTTTTTTGTTTGAGGTGGAGTCTCTCTCTGTTGCCCAGGCTGGAATGCAGTGGCGCGATCTCAGCTCACTGCAACCTCCGCCTCCGGGGCACAGGCGATTCTCCTGCCTCAGCCTCCTGAGTAGCTGGGATTACAGGCATGCTCCGCCACACCCGCTAATTTTTGTATTTTTAATAGAGATGGGGTTTCACCATGTTAGCCAAGCTGGCTTTGAACTCCTGATCTCAGGGAGTCCACCTGCTTTGGCCTCCCAAAGTGTGATTGCAGGTGTGAGCAACAGTGCCCTGCCAGTACTCTTAGTTTTATTATGCAAATAATAAGTATAATCATACAAAGGAAAAAAAAAGCAGTCATACATTGCCTAATGGTTAGCAAAGCAAAAATCCTGTATCCTCAAAACTATTCTTGAAAATCTACTCAAACTCTCTTGAAGTACAGCATATATGGTTCTGTGTATATAACCCTTCATAGAAAATTCATAAGGCACACTGGCTTTTGAGAATCACTGACAAAGAGAAAGAACAAAAGGAAAAGTCTGTAGTCAGACATCTGGGTAGTCTGATCATTGCATCATTAAGGTAACTCCCAAGTCTCTGGTGGTGAAAGAAGTTTGGATGGAGAATTTGAATGTGCTCTCACCTATATGGACTCTATTCCAGTTTTCATAGTAAGCCTCTATAACCTTAGGTCATGTCAGTAAATTGGTAGGTATGTGGCTGCGAGGACTAAGTAATATAGTAAAGGCACTAGGTTTGCTGTCTAATTTAAATTTGTATTCTGTCCAGGAGCAGTGGCCACGCCTGTAATTCCAGCACTTTGGGAAGCCAAGGAGGGCAGATCATTTGAGTCCAGGAGTTCGAGACCAGCCTGGCCAACATGGTGAAACCCAGTCTCTATTAAAAATACAAAAATTAGCCAGGCATGGTGGCACACATCTGTAATCCTAGCTACTTGGGAGGCTGAGGCACAAGAATCTCTTGAACCTGGGAGGGGGAGGTTGCAGTGAGGCTAGATTGTGTCAGTGCACTCCAGCCTGGGTGACAGAGCAAGACTGTTTAAAAAAAAAAATTGTATTCTGCTCAGTTAGGCCCACATGAACTATTCCATAGTTCATGTATTCTGCTTGTTTCTTTAAAAAATATAAATAAACATGCTTATTAAAGAATGATGTGGAAAACAAAAAAAGAATGAAAGAGTGATGTGATCCAGCCCTCCAAATATTCAATGCTAGCTTTTTGTCTGCCTGTTGGGTTTCATCATCTTACTCTATGCTCAACTATCTATTTCTCTTAACATTAAAACATTACAACTATACTTTTCACAACATTCCTCAGAATTAATGATTCTCATTAAGAAACACATCTTTCTAGTTTGACAGGTGAAAAATGGTACATCATTGTTATATTGTTACATTCTTTTTATTTTTAAGGAATAGTTTTACTTTTTATTTTCCTCCTCCTCCTCCTCCTCCTACTTCTTCTCTTCTTCCTCCTCTTCTTCTTTTAAGAGACAGGGTTTCACTCTCACCCAGGCTGGAGTGCAGCAGTGCAATCTTAGCTCACTGCAGCTTTGAACTCCTAGGCTTAAGCGATTCTCCCACCTCAGCCTCCGGAGTAGCTAGGACTACAGGTGCACCCCACCAATGCTCAGCTACTCCTTCCTTCCGCCCTCCCTCACTTCTTCCTTCCATCCTTCTTTACTTTCCCCTCCCCTCCCCTCCACTAGCTGGGACTACAGGTGCACCCCACCAATGCCCAGTGAATCCTTCCTCCCTCCCTCACTCCTTCCTTCCTTCCTTTCCCCTCTCCTCTCCTCCCCTCTTCTCCCCTCCATTTCTCTTTTCTCTCCTCTCCTTTTTTCCCTTCCCTTCCTTTCCCTTTTCCCTTCCCTTCCCTCTTCCCTTCCCTTCCCTTCTTCTTCCTTCCCTTCCCTTCCTTTTTTTTTTTTTTTTTTTTTTTTGTGGTAGAGTCAGGGTTCCACTTTGTTGCCCAGGCTTGTTTTTACTTTTAAATTACCTATATCCTCTTTTGTATATTGTCTTAAAAAAAAACTTTTGACTTTTCCATGTGCTACATAAGTCTTTGGAATGATTACTAGTGGGTGTAATCTAACTTGGGCATTGCTCTTGTTTTGGGAATTCATATTATTTCCGATTTTTCATAATTGTAAATCAGACGATGCTGGATAATTTTTGTAAAAGTATTTTTTATTTGGAGTTTCTGAGTTTTTAGGAGCAACAATCATGATTCAAAGGCAGGGGCTGGAAAGAAGGAAACTGTCCTTTACTGAACCGAGTCATGTGCATGACCTATCTCTGGAAGTCTATTTATAAGGAATTGGCCAATTTGGTTGCCTGTGGAGAAAGGAACCTGATTTGAGAGGAGTAGAAAAGGAAGGGACACTTTTCACTGAATATCATTTAGATCCATTTAAATATTGAACCATTAAGTGCATTACCTAGTTAAAAAAATTAATTGCATTAAAAAATTTCAAACTGTGAGATTATGTGTACTTAAAAAGCCCCATCAAATCCACAAGGGGGCAGCATTGCTCTGCAGGGAGGAAGGGAGCCGCAAGCGCATGGGCTCAGCCTTAGCATGGCTGCTAGGATCGTGACAGATTTTTTTCCTCCTCATTTTCTGTATTGTCCCCATTTTCTACTAAGACCTATACAGAAATAAAATACATTTTATTTAAAGAGAGAAGGAAGTGTCAGGCCCTGTCTCTCTTTAGTCGTGTAGCCATACCTCTGTATCTAAATTCCTAAATGGTACATAAAATGGTACATCATTGTTATATTGTTACATTCTTTTTATTTTTAAGGAATAGTTTTTACTTTTTTCTTTTTTTTTATTATTATTTTTATTTATTTATTTTTTTTATAAAAAGAATGAAAGAGAGAACGGAAGAGGAAGAGATTTTAGAAAAAGAGAGAAAAGGAGAAAGAAAGAAACAGCAAAAGAAAGAAAAAAATGAAAGAGAAAGAAAGAGGAAGAGATTTTAGAAAGAGAGAAAAGGAGAAAGAAAGAAACAGCAAAAGAAAGAAAAAAAGAATGAAAGAGAGAAAGAAAGAGGAAGAGAAAGAGGGAGAGAGAATGGGATTCTTGTTTTATTGCCCAGGCTAGAATACAGTCTAAAAATGTGTATTAAAAACCTCTTTTATGCCA